>JAABPQ010020845.1:0-40549 GCA_033439865.1 Alcedo quadribrachys
GCACCCGTGTGCCCCACACCTTTCTCCCCCCAGCCCCACCCCACCCATACTTTCCCGTGCCAGCTCCCCTCCCCTTGCTTGACAACCAGAGAAGCAGCTGGGTTTAGTTCTTTTTAATGTAATTTCAACTGGAGTTACCATGGAAACGAGGCATGGGGCCTGAAGCGCCCCAAGGAAGGGGGGGGGGGGGGAGAAGGCAAAACGGGGGGGGGGGCCCAGGGACAGGGGGGAGGGGAAGGGGGGGCGGGGGGGGGAATAGGCAGGTAGCTGTGCGGGGAAACTGCTTGGGGAAGCTATGCCCTGCTCTCCTGGATGCCTCTTGCAGGTGTAGTGTCACTTGCAGTTCACCCTGCTCAGCACCATGCTCCCCTTTGCCAGACCACTCAGTGGTTCCCAGTGCTGCCCAGTAGGAGGGTTTTGCAGACCCTGCCAGACTGCTTCTGGAGCTGCAGCATGAAGCCAGTAGTGTGCACATGGCTTGGGGGTAGCAGGCCTGGGATGGGTAGCAGAAGAGCCAAACCACAATGGGGATGGCACACCCACCCAAAGGCATATGGCTGGCTTCCTCTGCCTTTTCCATACGGATGGGAAGAGCTGGTTCCTACAGGCTCAGCAATCTGGGCAGGGGAAGTGGGCATGGCTGCCCACCCTGAACCCTGACCTGCAGTCTCATCCAGGGTTGCACCAACCTCTGACCCATCTGGTACAACACCCTTGCAGTCACTGAGTGCCTGTTTAGTGAACGGCTATGAGAGGAACTAAGATGAAATGCCCTGGGGCCATATTTCCATGGAAATGTGAGTGGTACACAGCAGTTCCAAAAGCAGCAGCTGTCTCACCACAGTGGGGCCAGACCTGCCTGGCAGCCAGTGGCCTATCCTGGTGACAACTGGCACCACTAGCCCAAATTGCCTAGTGTCCTCTTGAAGATGAAATACCTTTCTAGCCCAGAATAGGGGCTTGCCTTGCCCTTCTGCCACGTCTCCTCATCCTTGCATGGCCCCAGCTGCCTGCTGTTCCCTTGTGCAAGCATGACCATGCCAGCTAAGACTTTGTAGACAAGCTGATGATAGATGACATGTTGATATTGCAGTACTGCATTTGCAAAAGTCCAGAGGCTGCCATCTGTCCAGGGTGTCCTTGACCATCAGCATCATTTCTTTGAAGTCCTGGCAATACCCAGGGGACACTCTATCCTGGAGGATACATACAGTTATCATCTGTGTGACAATAGTGAGATATTTTCAGCTTCAAAAGAAAAGTTTAGGGCTGCTGGCTAAGAGAAGTATAAGGGAATTGAACCACAAAGGTGTCTCTGGCATGGGGAAGGGATAAATGACCTGCATCTGGTCCTTGTCTGCTCCAGAAGCCACAAGAAAGCAGGAGGACGGGGATAATGCTCCACACAGCAGAATTACCTGAACAATATCCTGGTCCTGGTCCACACAACCTAGATTCACCCAGGACATAAGACAGCAGACCTGCAGGGTTGTGTGGGAAACACAAACTGTTACACCTTGTGCAGCAACCCATTCTACCCCATGCTGTAGCAGCACAAAGGATTTCTGTGCTCATCCACCCACTGCCAGTGCCCTTCCCAGCAAAGCTGACTCAAACCAGAGGGTTTTGCCTCTCCAGGGGCAGCAGTCTGGATCCAGGGATGCCTGTGCTCCCGTCAGCCTGACCCTCGGTGCCTGGCAGCTCCTGCACTGCAGCAGCCATCCAGGCTGGTCTCAAGGATGAGCCATGAATTAGGCCACCCCTACCCGGGGCAGGATGGCAAGGGAAAGGGGTCTCTGAGAATCTGCTTTGCAGCACCCTTTTCTGCCTGACAGTGGGGGTGTTTAAGTAATGGCTGGAGATTGCTTTCCTCCATTGCACCAAAACAGACTGCTGAGCTGTAAGATCTCTGACCCCAGCAAGGTGCCAGCAGCTGCATCAATCCCATTCCACCATCCCGATATTGTCTCTGCCTTGCCCATCTCACCAGCTTGTCAGCGTTCCACATGACCACATGCTCGAGCTCTTTTCTGCAACTTCAGACACCAAATTAACCTCACAATTTACGTCACTAACAGTCTGTTTCTGGCCCACGTGGTCTTGGATGGGGCAGTTTTCAGAGCACTGGAGGCAGCTCCGCCACGGCTGCTTCGTACAGGCTGTCCTTGACCGCTGATTTTTTTCACAACAGCTTTAACTAGTACAAACAGGCAGCGGTGCCCGGAGAGCGGGTCCGGGGGTCAGCGGTAGCCCTGAGCAGGCGACAGTGCTGCTCTCATACAGCTCCAGGACTCCTGGTCTTCCTATCACTTCCCAGCGAGGACACCGGGCAGGCACCGAGCTCAACAGCAACTCCCAGGGCTCCTCCTCTCTCTTTCCTGTTGCTTTGTTGGTTTTTTGTTTTTTCTACTTTTATTATATTTTTAGGTGGATGAGCTCCCGTTCTGAGCCCCCCCGATCCTGCCGCGGGCTCGGCCCCACTGCCCCCGCGGCACAGCGGGAACGGCTCGGCCCCGCAGCGCCCCCTGCTGCCTTGGGCGCAGCTGTCACGGCGGGCAGAGACCACCACCCGCGCCCCACACTGCCCTGCTGCCTCCGACTGCCTCCTAGAGCCCCCTAAGTTCCTCACCATAGCTAGCTCCTGTAGTCCCTCCATTTAGCCCGGCTCACAAATGTCCCAGTGCCCACTAGTCTGACACCCACCGCGACCTCCGGGTGACCCTCAACCAGCCTGATCCCCCCAGTCTGGCCCCAGTAGCCCCTGAACCATATACTGCACCCCTCCAATCTGGCCCCCGACACCTAACAGTACCTTCCCTCCACCTGCTTACCCCGCACCCCGCTCCAGGCATGGCCCCGGATCGTGCGGCGCGGCGCGCCCCAGTCCTTGGGTGCGAAGCCAGGGCGGTGCTGTCCTCTGCAGCCGCTCCCTCTCCCCGACAGGCGTTGCTGACTAAACCGGCGTTTTATCGTGGGCTGAGATTGCGTCCCTGGCCGGCCCCACCCTCCCCGCACCACCGGCGATTCCGTGCTCCTCACTGCCCACTGACCCTGCCACTCTGTCTGGGGGATCCCCTCAATCTCCCTCTTCCGTCCCGCAATACCACCCTGCCGTCCTCATGCGGTGGCCATTTGCACCACTGCCATTCTCATGAAGGGAATGATGTGCGGGGTCCTGCAGCCCACCTCAAGGCCCTAAAATGCTGGTCACCATGCTCCAGCGCGCTGTGGCACTACACAGGGCGCTGGGCGGCAGGACCTTGGAGTGGGCCGTTAGCTGGGTTAATAGTTGACAGACTGTTTGCTTTTCCCGGCTGCACTTCTACACATTGCATCTGGGTTTTGATGGATCCCCAGGAACCAGCCGGCAGCCTGTAGCAGTGGATCAAGGTGTTCCAGGTGCTAGGTGTGCCCAGAACCATCCCCTGGGATGAATAGTGGGGCCCCAAACATGTGCCCAGCTTGCCGAAGATGTGTCGGGTAGGATGTTTGCAGCAGGGGAGTGTGGCCAGGGGGACTACAGAGCTCTCATGGGGCTGTCCCTGATTTGGTGCTGCAGTGGCCCCTGGGCTGTGTCCCCAGGAGATGGTCAGCCATGGCAGTGTGTGCCTTAGCGGTGTAAGGGCAGGCTGGACACACCTGCA
Source organism: Alcedo quadribrachys (assembly GCA_033439865.1). Lineage (NCBI taxonomy): Eukaryota > Metazoa > Chordata > Aves > Coraciiformes > Alcedinidae > Alcedo > Alcedo quadribrachys. Next base: position 3,645 of record JAABPQ010020845.1, read on the forward strand.
GTGTTTACTTGGCAGGGAGCAAGGGCTGGAATAAGCAAGGCTGTTTGGGAGGAGGTGGTGTGCTGGAGGGCAGTATAAAGTCCAGGGTTCTGTGTTGGAGGCTGAGGCTGCTGGACTACCCGGGAGTTTTGTCTGTCTCAGTTCTGAGGTGAGACCCTTATGGGCACAGCACTGTTGCGGGGGCGGCCACATATCCTCCCTATCTGGGAGGCATCAGGGGGTCCAGGGTGGAGGCTGAAGAAGTTGGCTGGGAGCCAGGGAGGGCAGAGCCAGGGGTTCTGGTCCCCGTGCAGGGAGCAGGACAAAGAGCAGTGCATGGCTTGGGCACTAGCTGTCCTCACTGCTTGACTGGAGGGTCTTTGCCCACAGCTGTTTGCACAGTTCCAGACACTTGCACCCCTGGCTTAAGGAGTGGATGTGGCATTTGGGATGGCATTATTGACCTTCTACTTAGTGGGCGCCCAGCTGTTAGGGTTTACTGGATGTGCTGCTCCCCTCATGAGGCTGGGAGCACAGCCAGAGGGACTTAATTCCTATGGGGTTGGGGCTCAGTGTTATGGTATGGCTGGGACAGCAGCTATTAAGAGCCACAGGCACAGGGGGTCTGCAAGCACAGCGGCCGTTGCCCTCACCAGTGTGTCTGAGAGGTGGGGCATCTTCTGCCCCAAGAGAGGAGCACAGCTCCTGCAGCACATAGCTCTCAACACTGAGGACTGCCTCTGTCAGCACATAGCCAGTGTCACTTTGTTTTCTCCCATGTCCCTAACAGTATGGGGCATGGCCAGAGCAGCTCCAGCACTGTTGCAGCTGTCAATGCTGGCACCAAGCTCCTGGCAGCAGAGCCCCAAAGGGACTGTATCCAATGCACCCAGTCTCATGGGTGCCCACAGTCTGCTGGGGAGAGCCATGCAGGGGAGCACCATGCTGGGGAGCAGACAGACCCCAGCTCCAGTCATGGTGCCCCATGACAGCCACATGGGATGGGCACACAGATGGGCTCTGCCATGCATCCTGGGGAAGGGACCATAGGCATCCTGGCTGTCTAGTCTGGTAATGTCTGTGGTGCAGGTCCTGTGAGACAAAGTGATGAGCATCCCAGGCTAATGTTTGGGGTTGGGGGCACAACCATGGTTGGTGTGGGGCAAAGTGGGAGAGGGTGTGGGGCTGGGCAGTGGGAATGAAGCACACAGGCACTTTGTTTCACTGGGGTAGGCGGAAGTCAGGGCGTTGGATCTGAATGCTAAAGTGTGTTGTTCAGGGACTGATAAAGGCCCCATTGTACGTAAACAGTTTATAAAGCAGCATATGACTTCCAGTGCAGGGCAGTGGCGCATAGAGACAAGGGCAGGCGGAGCAGAGCTCTCTTGTGGGAGACATGAAACCTTAGAGGGGGCCATTGGGGGCAGCTCGCAAGGATCCTTCCTCGTCGGCAGGTATGCGCCACCAGGACCCTCCACATTGGGGTGGCAGGAGGGCAGGTCACCAGCCCTCCAAGTATTGTGGTTGGGGAAGGGGGGAAGAAGCTTCTGGGGCTGCTCAATACTGGCAGGTGGTCCTGGAAAGGCATGAGTCTGTGATTGGGCTGCAGGGTCACTTCTAGCTCCCCAGGTAAGAACAGCTCTAGGAGGGTGGCAATGCATGACTGAATGGCGGTCCCCCCAGCTTAGAGGTCCCACCCCCACTCCTGCAGGTGTGAGTGGAACAAGATCAGGGAGATGATGCTGAAGAGGAGTACATGGAGCTCCTTGGGCCTATCTCTAGCCAGTGAGCTCAGTGCTGGGTGAAGACTGGGGGGCCCTGTGGAGGTGGGGGAGCTTCACCCCTATCGTATGCAGCACCTATAGATCAGGATCTCCATACCAGTGTGGAGTGGCATGGTAGGAGCAGCTGGTGCTGCAGGGCCAACTGGCCTTCTGCTTGCTCCAGCCAAAATGATGCCCTGAGCCATGTCAGCAGTGGGAGCTATGCTGCCATCCTGCCATCCATCCATCCATCCATCCATCCATCCATCCATCCATCCACCCATCCAGGTGGAGGCTGGGGTGGCTACCAGGGCTGAGGCAGCCAGTTGCTCCCTGGTACCTCCCAGAGATGATTCCATCAGGGCAGGGACATGGGGCTCTTCCCTCTCCTAACACCATCTCTTGCTGCTCATTCCTGCAGAAGTAAGGAACAATGAACTGGGCCGGTCTCTACACGGTGCTGAGTGGGGTGAACCGCCACTCCACTTCTATTGGGCGCATCTGGCTCTCTGTCATCTTCATATTCCGGATAATGGTGCTGGTGGTGGCAGCTGAGAGTGTCTGGGGGGATGAGAAATCTGCCTTCACCTGCAACACCCAGCAGCCTGGCTGCAACAGTGTCTGCTATGACCACTTCTTCCCCATCTCCCATATACGTCTGTGGGCCCTGCAGCTCATCCTTGTCACCACACCAGCCCTCCTTGTGGCCATGCATGTGGCCTACCAGCAGCACCAAGAGAAAAAGCTGCTGGTGCTCACGGGGCATGCAGACCCCAAGCACATGGAGGAGGTGAAGAAGCACAAAATGCGCATATCAGGTTCGCTGTGGTGGACATATGTCTGCAGTGTGGTCTTCAGGCTGCTCTTTGAAGCTGTGTTCATGTACATCTTCTACATGCTCTACCCAGGCTACCAGATGGTGCGGCTGGTCAAGTGTGAGGCTTACCCCTGCCCCAACACTGTCGACTGCTTCATCTCTCGGCCCACTGAGAAAACCATCTTCACTGTCTTCATGCTGGTCACCTCCAGCATCTGCATTGTTCTCAATATGGCAGAGCTGGTCTACCTGGTGGTGCGGGCCTGTGCTCGCCGAGGTCAGCACAACTCCAACCCCCAGCCGGGGAAGGGCTCCTTCTATGGGCACAAGCTCTCCTCTGAGTACAAGCAGAATGAGATCAACCAGCTGCTGACAGAGCAGGACGGCTCCCTCAAGGACATGCTGCGCCGCAACCCTGGGCTGCAGGAGAAGGGCGACCGTTGCTCTGCCTGCTAGGGCTGATGCCATGGGGGGCACAGCCCTTGCCCCTGCCCCACAGCCCTGTGCTGTCCCTGTCCCATGGATAGCATCCCTCAGGTGCCAGTCTGGCACTTCTGGATAGCCAGGAAGGTGTCTCGGGCCATTAAATCTCCATTCTCAGGTATTGCCTCCTTCCTTTCTGCTTCAGCCAGCATGTGTCAGGGGCTGGGGTGCCAATGTGGGGTGTCCATCCCTGCACCATAGTCCAGGTGGGTGGCACCAGGGGCTGTGGGGTCTGCAGTGCTGGGACCATGTCTGTGGTGTCCTGACAGCTGGCAATGCAGAAGCAGTGACCCTTAGGTGGCATTGAGCAGTGTCCAAGGGCTCACACTCTTCCAGCACCAGCCCCTGCAGCCTCAAATATATTTAGAAAGGTGCCCAGACCAAAACTAAAGGGAAAAGGTTCCCCAATGGCTGTTTCATCTGCCAGTCATAACAAAAGCCAATGGGGCACACAGGTCCCTCATGCCCAAATAACCCCACACCCACTGTCAGGTCCACAGACGGACGTAGCTGGGTAGACCAGTCTGCACCCCTCTGAGGAGCCTGGGACCAGCCAGGAAAAGAGCCTTACAGCATCCTGCACTGCCTTGCTGAAAGGAGCTGACAGCACAGGAGCACCGGGCTCTGCCCCACGTGCCTGCCACCGGTGAGGGGTCCCCATGCCAGATCCCTACCATGCTGTCCCCGCAGTACTCCCAGTGGGGTGGGGCTTCTTTCTGCCAGAGGTCTTTGCTCCTGCTGTGCTCTGCGTGACAGGTCAGGGGGTCCCATGGGGTGTAGGGTGGGCACACTCCAGGGACAGTCCTGGGCTGGGAACTTGCATGCCTGCCTGGCCAGGGGGCAGGGTGGCGGTTTGGCGGTTTGATGGCCGTGTCTGGAGGGTGGCTGTCTTGCAGTGCACTGCAGCGTGTGCCATGGGGGACTGGAGCCTGCTGGGGCGCCTGCTGGAGAGCACCCAGGAGCACTCCACAGTGGTCGGGAAGGTCTGGCTCACCATCCTCTTCATCTTCCGCATCCTGGTGCTGGGGGTAGCTGCTGAGCGGGTCTGGGGCGATGAGCTGTCTGGTTTCTCCTGTGATACACAGCAGCCTGGCTGCCAGAATGCCTGCTATGACAGCACCTTCCCCATCTCCCACCTCCGCCTCTGGGTCCTGCAGATCATCTTCGTGTCTACCCCCAGCCTTGTGTACCTGGGACACATCCTGCACCTGGTGCATCAGGAGGACAAGGCCCAGCAGCAAGTGGTGGCAAGGGCCAGCAGTGGGGCCAAGCAGCAGCACACCAGGCAGACCCAACTTCCCGTGGGAGACCTGCAGGGACAGGTTGGCATGCGGGGAGCCATCCTGAAGACATATGTCTGCAATATCATCTTCAAAGCTCTCTTAGAAGTAGGCTTCATTGTGGGCCAGTACACCTTGTACGGCTTCCAGCTCAAGCCCCTCTACACCTGCAGCCGCTGGCCCTGCCCAAACACTGTCAACTGCTACATATCCCGGCCTACTGAGAAGACCATCTTCATCCTCTTCATGTTGGGGGTAGCATGTGTGTCCCTGCTGCTCAACCTGGTAGAGATCTATCATCTAGGTCTCACCAAGTGCTGTCAGAGACCAAGCCCCAAGCCCTGCATACCCAGTCCTGGTGGCTTTGTGGAACCCCACAGCACCCACGTCACCCTGTCCTGCAGTGGCAGTACCATGGCTGCTGGCAGACGCCCCCAGAACCTGGCATCCCTAGGAAAGACGGGTGCATGGCTAGGGGTGGCTGGTGGGTCCTATGGAAAGGTGCGAGTGGCAGACCTGGCTGTGTGAATGTGTCCTGCTGGGATGCTCAGGGATAGGTGAAGCACAGGTAGCCACAATTGTGTTTCTGTCTCTGGGACCTACCGGGCATGGACCTCAAGGCCAGCACAAGAGATTGGCATGGCCTGAGTACACAGCTCAAATGCTCACTGCACTCCTGGGACCAGTGGGGCTGAGTAGGGCTAGGTTAGGGCAGAGGCCTGTTAGCTCTCGGGAAACAAATAAACGCCCATTGCACCTCACACCTCACTCTGCTCCTGCTCTGCCCATGAGCACTGTGGCATCACTCATTCACTGGTCTGTCTCATGGACACATTGTGTGGTCAGGGCAGAGCCAATATTGGATTGGGTTGTGCAAGGAACAGGCAGGGAGAAACAGAGCAGGGAGAGGCAGGGTGTGCCAGGCTGGCACCATCAAGCATGGGGTCAGCGTCCATCCCAGCATAATAGAGCTGACAGCATATCAGAAGCCAGACGAAGTAGGAAGTGGAGGCAGCACAGGCAGGCAGAGATAGACTGGAGCATAGCTAAAGTGGCAGAGGAAAAGTAGGACCTGTTTTCTGCATCTTTATTTGAAATGAATGGTTTCCAGAGACACAGGGTTAGTCCTACCCCCCTGGCAGCACTACAACAAGACTGGTGAGTGGCTTACTCTCAACATGGACACAGAGAACAGATGGCCCTGGGCCAGGGCCCAGGACAATATATACAGGCTCAACAGAAGACCCGTGTACAGCTCAAGAAAACCGACCAGAACACGAGGAGAGGCATGAGGCATCAGAGAGCAGCACAGATGGAGCCAGGCTTGTCCCAGGCAGGGCGCTGGCATCCTGCTGCTTTGGGAGGGAGGAAAAGCTCTTTACTTCTGTGAGCACCTGCCCAAGGCTGGAGTGGAGGGACCCACAGGTAACACCTTGCACCAGAGAGGAGGATTATGCCAGGATGAGGGGCAGTGGGGAGAGAGGGGCAACACTGGCACAGACTCATCTCCATCAGCTTTCTGTCAATTCAGAGAATATTGACAAAATCGAGGGAGGCATCCCCATGGCAAGTCTGGCAATGCCTATACCCTCATATTCCAGCACTGGTTTGCTCTGTTCCCTGCAACCTGTCCAAACCTCTCCCACTTCTTGGAACAAGTTCTCCCCCTGACCAAACAGCTCTCAGGCTGCCTGGTGTCCTTCCTCCCCTAGCTTGAAAACACCATCCTGCCACAGAAGTAGAGCTATCATGACACCTACAGCCTGGAGATGCTATGCTAAAGGAAGGGGAAATTAAAAGCCTCAAGGTTGATGGTCCCAGACATTGCTCTGCCATATTGTGCAATTCCCACTCTGAGGCAGGGGGAGAAGAGGGTAGTGTCAGGGCTAGGAGTAAGAGGGTGACAGGTCTGGGCAAGGGAGGTTGCCCTTGAGGGATCAGCCACCCCTGAACTGTGGGAACTGCCCCGGGAAAGATGGCTCACCCAGCAGCTAGGACAGGAGGCAGGGCTGAGTGCATGGGCCACACACGTAGGAGAGGCCTGTAAGAAGCAGGATGGGATGTTCAAATCTGATGACGATGAAGGGACAGCACTGCCCCTTCCCACACTGCATGGCCTCTGCCCTGCAGCAGGAGGCAGGGAGATGAGGTGTCCAGGGCACACAGGTGTCCAGGGAGCACAGCCAACTTGGCATCACCTTGCTCTTAGTCCATGTCGTCCTCTAGGCTGCCGAGACGACTGTGCTCCTCGTAGATCTCTCTCACGGCCAAGATACGGTTCAGCATGCTCTCCAGCATGCTGCGGTCCATGGGGATGACTGAGTACCAGAGTGGGGACTCAGCAATGCATGACCGTTCAGGCTGCAGGTAGAAGACATCATTGCGGTTCCGCAGACTCTCAGGACTGTAAAGAGAGGAAGGTGAGCCCTGGGATATCAGCTCATGGAGCTCAGAAAGCCAGGCCTTATGGTTATAGGGCGGCTCAAGGCTTGTCACAGCCTCTCATCCTTCAGCAAGATGAGGACACAAACTGAGTGGGCAGCTCCTCACTCAGGATCAAGCCTACTAACCAACCAGGACTCATACTGCACACTCCTGCCTGTCTGGAGAGAAGCAGACAGAGGCATTCCCTCAACCATGGTCTATACAATCAGTGCAGACTGCAGTCAAAGCTTCACACACATACAAATGTTTGGAGAGCAGCAGCCACTCCACAGGGTCACACCAAAATGGGAAGGTGGCCTCAAATTGCACATGCCCATTCTCCAGAAAAAGCCTCACCATTTTGAGAGATAAAACTCATAGAATTTGACTGGACATCGGAGTGGGTTCATCCTGTTCTCCCGCTGCTCCAGCATTGGTACTTCCTCCTCACGCTTCCGCTTTCCAGAGATCCCATCTGCAGAGGGGGAGAGAGCAGGATCACAGCTGGGACCCAGTGGGGGAGGCAGGGGGAAGGACAGAGAGGTACTCCATCAGACCCTACCTCTGCCTTTCTTCTGCTTGGCAGGAGTGTAGTAGCGGATGCTCACCACCTTTGAGACACCACGGGCTGTGGTGCACTTGCGAGACTGGCGCACCACATTGGTGAAAGAGAGCTGCATGTGCTCCTCTGCTGTCTGCAGTCCAAAGAACTTGGTGTTGAAGAACATGAGGGTGTTGAGGAGCACGAAAGGTGAATAAACGCCCAGCTGCTTGCACTCCCAGAGGTGTTCCTCCTCAACACGTGAGAAAACTGTGTCTGCAACACACAGATGAAAAAAAACAGGTCACATCAACAGTGGCCTTGTGGCAATCCCTTCACTGTGCCCAGGCAAGTTCATTGCAAAAGCCTGATACTTCAAAACATTCCCTTTCCCACAAGATACTTCTTCAGAGCCATCAGCAGAACTAGATGCTGGCTCTGCCCAGCCACCAGCCACCCCAGAGCACAGCCAAACCACACCAGAACCCAAATCAATCCTAACCATTCATCCCTATAAGTGGTCACAAAGTAGACTCCAGGTGAGTGCTCCACCACAATCAGCAGAAGATGAAGGAAAAGCAGCAGGCAAGGCAGACATGGCAAGCTCCTGCCTAGACACACAGGTCTGAAGCCAAATGCTTCTTCCTGGGACAGCCAGTATGTAGAGTTGAGGCTGAATCTGTGAACTAACCACTGACAAGACACAGCAGGGAAGGGCAGCCCAGATCATGGCATCAATAAAAGCCTCTGCAGAGGTCGAAGTTATTCCACTCACAAGGCAGCAGCACAGCAACCCTGGCAAACACTCAGCACAACGTGCAGGGAAAACAAAGGCATGGGCCAGTGTGCCGCCTTTGCCAAAGGATGAACATAAAAGTTTAAAGCACTGTAAAGATTCAAACTGTCCCAGGATACAAAGCAGCCATGCTTGGCTCCCAGCTACCCTGACTCTGGACAACAGAAACTGCTGAGGTCTGAATCGGGCTGGTTCTGTGGTCAGTATGGGTTAGTATCACCCCAAGACACAGAAGGATCATGCTACCTATGCCAAGAAAGGGGCTTGAGGCTGGGGCAGCACAATTAGACAGAGGATCCAAGGATAGAAGCACTGGGTACATGTGGTGACTAAAGGTATTCTGGAAACACATACTATTTGGTAAGACTGTGGGTTGCCAGCCGCTGAGAGACTTGTTCAGCTCCTGCACAAAGGTCAGGTAGTAAAGGTCTGTAAATATATTCACCATACGATTGTTCTCGAGCAGGTACTAGAAAGGACAGAACACATGGTCAAGAGAGACATGGCAGCACTTGGAATGCAAACCCTCCCCAGACAGCCCCTCCTTGTACAACCAGAGCTGTAGGGCAGGCTCCTGAAACCAGACACTTCTGAGAGCTGAGAGGAAAACCCCAGGGCATGACAAAGCAGACTTGGTGCTGAAGAAGGGATTGAGTGTGGTGAGATCTCCCAGCCCTGTGGAAGAAGGGTGCAAGGCTGGGGAATAGCTGCCACCCTCCCCGCTGGGCTTGGGAAGAGAAACTGAACCAGCTGAGCTGCTGTTCATGAGTTGAGGCACTGAAAGAGAGTCCAGTGAGCCTCTCTGGGTCCCCAGAAAGCAGAATAAAGGGTGAAAACTCCTCTCACCAGATCCAACACCCAACACCTAAGTCTGGCTGTGGAGGACTTGAAGGCAGCAAGCCCTCCCTCACCTGCTGGATGCCAAGGCAGAGGTAATAGATGCTGTCTGGTTCGTAGCGCTCCCCATTGGGCCGTGTTATCTCCTTGACAAACTGGGCCAGGCCGTAGTTAAGCTCAGCTGCAGTGCAGGCCAAGATATCTTCCTTGATCCTCATGGGCTTGGCTGTGGAGACAAGCACAGAAGCCTCAGACAGTAGCCTGAAAGGCCAGGAGAACCTCAACATGCTGGAACTCAGCTTCTGGGAGCTTTCTGCCACTCTAACCTATCTAAACAGGGCACTTACGGCCAAAGCGTAGCTCCTCTCCTTTGCTGGTCTCTCCTCCTGCATACTTGGCTTGCACCCAGGACTTCCAGGCATTCACACCATATGAATAGTTCAGCACTGTGCAGCTGGGCTGGCTGCTCATGGAGTCCCGGGAACAGCTTTCAGAGAGCACCAGACGCTTCTGTCCCTGCAGAGAGGTATACTGTGAGACATGGGACAGAGTAGGAGTCCTGGCCACCCCTCAGACCTTCTGACTGTCAGCTCCCTCCCAGTGTGCCTGTGCTCATGCCAACAGGGATTTTTCTGATGATAGCCAAGATAACATGTCCCATTAGTTATGATGGCCATATGCATGAAAGAGGCCACCTCTCACATGACCTGTGGCATTGACTCCTCTAAGTGACAGGTGTCTTCATTCAAGAATGAATGGCTCACAGGCCAGGCATGCCCTGAAGGCAGGGGGTACAACTTGGCCAGCACACTGAAGCCTCTGGCACATTTCACCTGATACATCCCAGATGGCAGCTCCCACTCCAAATACAAACTGCTTTAACACAGGCAGTACTCATGGAGAGCTTACCTTTCGGACAGCACGAGGCAGATCTTGCTCTGTGGACACATCATCTGGTCCTACCAGTCCACAGTCAAAAAGGAAGTCCACACTGGGGTTGATATCTAGAGGGTCTGAAAAGGAACAGGCAGAAGGGCATAGATGAGACTTCTCATCCTGCCCTGTCTTGGCCTAGTTTTTACAGCAAGACGAAGAAGGAACATGCAGCCCAACACTTCAGACCCTCCACCACTGCCTGAACTCTTAGCCACAGTCCAACAAAGGAAACACAGCTCTAGCAGATGATGCTAAGCTTTCTCAGACTAACTAGAGCCCCACATTCTCCCCTCTGACAGCTTTTTCTTTGAGGAACATTCCTCATCCTCTTGTGCCAGGCCAATACGGGGGAGAGCCTGGCACAGGCACCCCAACTCTCTTGTTCTAGCATCCTGCCTCAGCATCTCTGTGATCCTGCAAGTCCCTGCCTCCTTTTCCACTTTATGCCTGATAATGGACACTCATCAATTTTGCCACGTCCCAGATGTCATGTCCTGTCCAGGTCTCACTCTTGCCTTGCTGGGTGCTCTGGAATCATCATCAGAAGTACACCAGCACTACTGTCCTACTCTCTGTGCTGTTAAAATCAGCTTCTCCTCCTCTCTTCTCTACAGACCTGTGTTCACAACAGGCCAGTTAATCTAGACAACACTCCTTCAAAAGTGGTCATCTTGCACCCCTGTTGCAAGCAGTCATCTACAAGACTCTCATTTCCTGGGATCAGTTCTGGTCAGGCATAGGGCATAGGGAGGTAAGTTCACACAGCTCTTAATGCTGTTGGCAACAGCCAACCAAGGGCAGCTGGAAGACCCTGCTACAGCATAAGCAGCCCAGTGTGCCCACTTCACCCAGCTCTTACTCTTAGGGAAGTCAGCCTCCAGATCCTGGCCCGGTTCATCGAGGACATTTGCCATCTTCACAGCCATAGCCAACACATCGTCCCGTGCCGGTCCAAACAGATCACAATCCTCCAGGAGTCCCTCTGCACTCTGGTTACTCACCAGGTCTGCAATGCAAAAGCAAATCATAAACCAAACTTTTAAGAAAGTCTTTTGACTACTTTCCCTGTCACAGCTGGAAAGTTATGTCAGGCTCCCGGCAGCACAGTCCCGTGCTCAGAAAGGAGCTCTACAACATCTGCACTGCCCAGCTTTCCCTGGACAGCAGGGATTTGTCCTCTCCCCAGACACAGCTCTGGTTGCTGGGGCTTGAGGAATGCAGCCCCCAAATAAAAAGACTTGCAAGGTCACGACTGCTAGTTTTCTGGGAAGTTACTTTTGCTAACAATCTGAACAACGACCTCAATAAACAAGCAGTGATGCACACATGCCACAAGACTGGTACCTCCAGAAGGGACATTGGCAGACATTGCTCCCAGCTGCAGATCTTCCTTCCCTATATTGCCTCAGCAGAAGCTGAGTATCTGCTCTTCCCTGGTCTTTCTTTGGGAGAGCTGGGATCCAGGTTCCAGGTAGATATTCCAGGTAGAAATCCCACAAGATCCAAGATTTTGGGCCAAACCAAGCTATCACAGAACCTACCACAGAGGTCTGAGGAGGCTTTGTCCAGTTCCTCAGCCTCTGCAATCATCTCAGCCATGGCGAGGATGTCAGCCTCCAGGGGGTTGGAGGGGATCTTCACCTTCAGCTCCTCAATGGTCTCCACAATCTTATCTGTGCTTTCCAGCGTGGTGGGCAGGAACATTGGCACAGGCACCTGTCCACAGAAGCACATCAGGCAGAAAGCTAACACTCAGCTGACTGATGTAAAAGCAGAGGAAGAAGAAGACAGAGAAGCACAGAGGCTGCAGCATGGCAAGATCAAGACAGTAAGACAACACAAGGGGGTGGCTTGTATCACTTACCGGGACAGGCATGGAGAAAGGCACAGGTACTTTCTGGCAGTACATATGCATAGGCACAGGCACGAAGATCGGGACGGGAATTGGCAACACAACCACTTGGGGCTTCCAGTCAGCTTCTGACAAGAGCAAAAGTACATCACTGAGCTTGCTCCCAGCAGCTCCACCACCCAGCCCTGCCATGCCCCCAGCTATCCAAAACCACAGCCCTTCCAGCCATCAGCTTCTTGTGACTCATGGGCACAGTTGGAACAGCAACAAGCCACACAGCCCTGTAACACACACAAGCCCTGCTCTTACACAGCCCTGTGGAAGTCTACTTGCACTACAAAGGCTGGAGAACACACACACTTCTGACAGAACTTACAGAGCTCAAACCTGTTCAACAGACAGCCCCTGAGACAAACTGATGAGCTCCAGAGCAACAGGAATTGCCCCACAAGAGGTGGGATAATGCTGCAGTGTTTACATTTCTGCTTTTGCTGCTGAAGGAAATGGGCTCCCTACCTCCATCCCTACTATGTGTGCTCTGCATCTCCTCAGCAGGGTGTCAAACACCCAGCTGCTCTGTACAGCATTTCAAGCTGGATTTACATTTTTTTTCTGGAGCAGGGATGTGCCACCTGCCTTTCCAAAAGGCTCCTGCAATCCTGCAGTTACGTCTTGTTTTCCTACCTGTCTGACATCCTTTTGACTTCATTTCTATCTTGCAGGAAATGCCCCGGTTCTGCATCAGTGGTTTACACATGGCAGCTTTGTTCTTCCGAGGGGTGGCTGGGACTGAAGGGGATGGGGAAGGCAGTGCAGCTGGCGACATCTGGGCTGAGGAAGTCTTTGCCAACAGCTGAGGAAATGCAGAAAGCAGAAGGTTGTTGTCTACCTAAGGCAGTACCACCTCTTCCCAACCACATGTACTGGAGGGACTCCCAAAGCACCTCCTGGAATGTGGCAGTCCACAACAGACACACAAACATGCAGATGCACTCAGAATCAGACCCAACCTAAGGATTGCCAAGCTGCAAGGCAGGCAGCAAGCCTGTGCAACATCTCTGCAGCAGCCAGCAAGGAATCTGGCACTAGTCACTCCTGTCCACAGTGCAGCAGGGAACACAGTGAGACAGAGACTATACCCAGGCACTGAAGAGCACTGTGCAAAGATGAGCCAGTGCCATGGTGGCAGGCGTTCTGGAGCCCGTCATCAGTTCCTGGGGAATGGTTATATCTGGAGATATACTGATGCTGCCTTTCCAAGCAGCTCTTCTCAGCTCTCACTACCCAGACATCTTAAAATGCATTGATTGTAGAAGAATAGAATCTCCTTGAGCAACAGCAGATGTCTTCTCTTTGGTGACAGCCACTTTGTGCTACCTTGTGAACTTCTACCTCCAAGGGGCCTTACCATGTTAGTCTCTGCATTCTGTGGGGAAGGGGCAGGTGGTTTTGGCTCTGAAGTCTGACCTGTAAGAGAAAGCAATGTCTCTTAAGTTCAAGAACTCCTGGGATAACACGTCCCACTGCTGGGACTGGAGGTGGCAGTAGCCAGAGGACACGGACAGGCTCCCCAAAAACTGTTCTTAGACACTCCAGGAACAGTCTGTGTTTCCACAATCTGTAGCCTTAGCAGCTTAGAAGACACTACAACTCTTAAGTCGTTCCCATGTAATTTTGTGCTCCCTCTCAGTCCATTCCATGACAGCAGGTTGGGGTAAATCCCAGCCCCTTGTAGACAGAGGAACCTAGGGTTCTATTCCCAACTCTAATGGCTTGCTGTACCTAGCCACGGCCTCTCCCTGTGCCTCCATCTCCCTCCTACAAATACCTTGGCAAAGTGCTTTGAGAACCCTAGGAAGAAGGTGACAGAGCTTGCAGTAGCATTGCAAGATAGCCCAGAAAGCAGACAGCTTTGCCCCAGCCCTAGGGATGGTGTCCATTCCTCTAAGGAAGGGATCACCTGAAGGCAAGAGGCAAATGTGGCTGATACCAGTCTTGGTGACAACATCCTGGCTTGGATGGTAATTCCATCTCATTTGCTCTGCAGGGAACCTGCACCCATCTCAAAGGCTGATGAGCTATAAGACCACCTTCATTCAAGTCTGTGAACCCTGGTTACCCATTTGGCTGGGAAAAAGAAAAAAACACAAAACCAAAACTTCTTTCTATAGCACTGATTAACTGTGGGCCATGAATGAACAAGATACCTGCAGTAGGTCTCAGCAGCCAAAGAGAGTGGCACCTCCTGCATACAAGTCCAGGAAAGACCCAAAGGTGCAGCACACAGGCATTTGCATTGTGCAGATTTCCTCTGTCCCAAGGAAATGCATGACAGTTCTTGAGCAATTGGAGGCCCTGAGGGGTCCACTTGCTGACCACCAGAGGAGGACAGGCACGTTCCAGTTGGAGGAAGCTCCCTAGCCTACAGCTGCTGAGTATTCAGTCATAGGATATGCAACAGTCTCAACTGGCCCAAGAACTCCCCCTGATCATACTGAAGTGGATGGGCAGCAGGTTTAGGTGGGAGATATCAAAGGTTTGTATGAGAAAAGACAAGCTATGGAGTACAAGCAGTTTCTGCTACAGCAGAATTAAAAATGAAGCTGATTGCCTCACAGGTCAATGATTTTTTTTTCTGTTCCTGGGTGACTTGGTCTAGGTGATCCTGCTCAGGCAGCAGGGTTGGACTAGATGATCTTCTAGGTCCCTTCCAGCCCCTAATTTCTGTGATTCTGTGATTTAGGACTAAGGGAAACAAGATCCTCCTGCCACAAAGCTCCACATGCTACATGTCCAGGCTTCCAGGTAAGCTGCAGCTTGTACTTCAACCCAGCACCACCAAGGAGCTTTTAAGACACTGCCTGCACTAAATAGGATTTTATGACAAAGTTGGCAGCAGCCACTGGGTCACAGGAATGAATGGTTTTAGGCAACCACTGGCAGCAACAGAAGCAGCAAGTAGTCATCAGCTCTGGCTAAGATGATCTGTAGTAGTCAGCAGCTCTGCCTGAAATGCAGGTAGTCTCTTGGGAGCTGCCAATACAGTTTCCAGGCCCACAGACGACAGTAGCTGAACCAGGCAGAAGCTGTTTCTCACTATGCACTGACAAACTGCTCCTACCAAAATTCCCTGCACAGCACACTGAGTTTTCTAAAGCTCTCTGTGTAAACACATAGCAGGCCATGGCTCCAGCATCCTTCCTTTGCAAATTGAGCAGTATGCCACAGTCCTGGGACAAGGATGTCCACAGCTATCACACAATTGGCAGGGGATGAGTGTGCCAGAATACACAGACAGCCCAGTACCACCAGCAGCATTCACAAAGCATGGGAGCTGCTGGGGCAGCCTGAAGCTTGTGTTCATCTGAGTGCTCACCAACTGCTGACAGGCTTTTCCTTGGCTGCTTTGAGAGTTTTCTGCTTCACGTTGCATGGAGTGACATCTGTGGCATGGTGAAGGGTGATGCCCCACATGCCAAACTTCTTGGGAGTCTCCAAAGACATTGTGGAGGGTCAGGCTCAGACTCTTATGTGAAGAAGGTACTCCTCACTCTTGTCTTCCATGGCTTCAAGAAGAATATGACCAAATGGTGTGAAACATGCTTTCCTCTGCAGGCAGAGCTTGCTCATTGTGTCTGTGTCCCAGAAGCAGTTACTCATTCCTCACAAGTGAGATATTTTGAAAGCACAGGACAAACGGAAGAACATGGCTAGGGCTGTGGAATCACTTAGTTAGCTACAAGAAACAGCAAGTTTAACACCTCTTCCTCTCCTGGGCATCAAGAGTCTCTGATACTACCCCACATCAGCAGAAACCAACAGTTTCAGATCACTTCCAAGTGCCACTTGATCAGTGGACTCACTTGGCCTTTTATGGAGTGTAGCTCTTGGACAAGTTGGGACTCCTCTGGCTGGGGATTTTGCTGCTTCTGCCAGGACAGTTCTGCTTTGCCGTATTGTAATTAGCCTGATGCTGTCAGGAAATTAATGAGGAAGGGTCTGGAAATGGAGTATGAGATCTCTCATGGAAAAGTCCTTGTCTAGGTTTCCTCTCCTTAGCATACCCTAGTCAGGGGTTTACAACTCAGGAAATCTCATGGAGTGCAGCAAAGCCCTGGGCCTGCAATGCAGTCATCTATCAAAGCTGGATGCACTGCATCAACAGTGTGATTGTAGGACTTCTTATGTCTCACCATAAGCTGCAGGCATTTTAGCTAGATCATACAGATTACCTACAAGATCATGGCCTATGAAAGACCAAGCAGAACGAGACTATGCAAGTGTCCAAGGACCAAGCAATGTCTTTTCGCTGTCACTATGAGCACTTTCCACCCTGAGGGACCCCAAAGCACTTTGCAATCTTCCATAAGCAACTGGCTCAAGTTAATGATACGAAATGGGGCAACAGACAGTGAAAAATACCCTCTCTGGAGCTTCATGGATGAAGAATGGGGTTGTCCAACACATGGGGGTTGGCAACTCCCCAAAGCTGCCATGATCTTTGGATAAATTATAAGACTCCAACCTAACATCACAAGAGCCTCCACCAGCTCAGTACTCCCTCAAGATCGTTCTATGTACAGCTCTGGCTGAGGACAGTCCACCTATAGCACCACCAGCACCACTTCCTGCACCACCCTTGAATGTTTTCCTTAAATGTTTGCCATCCAAGCACTGACTAGGCTCAATTCTGACCAGCTTATCAGACCTGAGAAGGTCAGAGTTCGGAGGTGATACGGGGCTGCAGGTGGATTATCAAGCCAAATCACACTGTCCCTTAACTCTGTAAATTGAGCTTCCTGCTGGCAACATGAGGATGTTAAATCCCTGAGTATCCTAACAGTGGGAGCTACAGGCAGCACGCTGACACCGGCTCCTACTGTCTGAGCCCTGTGTGTCATAGAACCATAGATGTTAAGAGATGAAGTAATCCCATTAGGTCCCACTCCGTCCTTTCCTCCCAAGGGCCAGTGCAGGATTGTTCCCTAGCATCAAATCCAGTCCCAGGCAGGAAACGTCCACCTCTCGCTGTTGAGTCTTCCCTGGGTCTCAGACTGAGCTATGTACATCCCCTCCCTCCCTCCTACTCACTGTTCAGCAGGCTCTCGGGCCCCTTCTGCGTGTCCAGGTTGGGCTGGTTCTGTTGATTGTAAAATCGCAGCAGACACTGCTGATTGCAGAAGTGTTTGATTTGCCCTCGCCAGTGGATGGTTTCCAGCAGCTTCCCCTGACGCCTGCAGGCATGGCACCGAGCTGCCTAAAGCCCACATCAGCAGGAGAGAAACAACGAATAACTAACCACATACTCTCCAAGTGCAACAAAACTCTCCAATGAAAGGTGCACATAGCAAGGTGCTGTGAGCTTCCCCACAGCAGTGCCCTGCCAGTGACAGCCAGGGACTCCAGCGGTGCAAACTTCTCACAGCAGCGCTAGCCACGGATCCAGCACTGTGAGCTTCCTCAGTGCAGTGCTCTGGCAGGATCAGCTGGAGACTCCAGCTACATAAGCTTCCCCGTAGCAGTGTCCCATCATTGCCAGGAAGGACTCCAGCAGTGCCAGGTTCTCCGCAGCAGTGCCAGCCAGACTTCAGCAGTGTGAACTTCCTCAGTGCAATGCCCACTTATCTGGGTGCTGCGCCCACCACAGCACATAGCACAAGCTGCCAGTGCCTATACTGACCTTGAAGTACCAGAGCAAGTATTTGCTTTTGCAGTCTTCACTACAGAAGTCCCAGGTGCTGCCCTCCAGCTGCTCGGTGACCGCCCGCTGGCAGGTCTGAGAACAGTAGGTGCAGGTGATGCAGCACAGGCCCAGGTTCTTGGTGAAATCCTGTTTGTAAAGAAGCACACACCCTGCGGAGAAACAATAGGAGTGAAACCTTCCCAGGATGAACTGGGGGCCTCCCTGACCCAAACACAACCAGAATCCAGGTCTGTGGAGACAACAGAGCACACGCAACACACTGTATGGAACAATCCAGCACTGGCCCCTGGGGCTGGGATAAGATGGGACCTCATGGGGACTTGCCATCTCTCACCTCCATGCTTCTAAGAAGAGTCTGACTCCAACCTCCTGTGTGCAGGAACCCAGCAGGCAGGGCAAAGCCAGGTCAGGCCAGCCCAGACGCAAGAGCGTAGAAGTACATGATGACAGGAGGAGCGGAGCTGCCACCTGCTGTCTTCCCAGCCCCCAGAGAGAGAAAAGCTGTGAGAAAGCCCTCCCCAAGGACACAATGAACGGCAAAGATCCTGCCCTAGGGCCTGGCTGGACAGCAAGCCAACCCCATAACAGTCCTCCCTTCACTGCATGGCAAGGCTCTCGCCCCAGGGCCTGGCTAAGACAATCTCCCCTCTGTTCCTCTCCATGGTCTCTTCTCCTCCCTCAGCATGGGCTGACATGGGGGCTCTGCCTCTCCCATGCCTTGCCCAAGTACCTTCACTGCAGAAATTCTTCTCCACTCCAGAGAAGCGGATCTTCTCATGCAGCAGCTTCTCCTGCTTGCAGTGCTCACATTGAGACACCACTCCGTGCAGCCGCTTAAAGTCCTCACAGCAGTCCTTGCAGCAGAATTGATAGACCTTGTCCTGCCAAAGAGACCGTCACCAGGTCAGTCAGGCTGGTAAGAGGTCTCCATGCTTCTCAGTGAAAAGAGAATGACTATGGGGCTAAGTCCCCAACAATCCTGGCATGGGCTTTCACAGAAGGGGTCTCATCCTGCACTTCTCATACTCTGATGAACATCAGAAGCAAAGCACTCACTACATGGTGTGCAGACACACCTCTGCAGCTAAGGCATTTAGAGCACTGGTGCAGAAAGAGCTCTGCTCTGAGCAGGGTGAGGAAGAAGCCCTGTAGTCTTCACCATTTGAGCCTTTGCCTCAACATTCCCCTGGGGGAAGTCCTCACCTGCCAGTCTAGGATTTCCGGCTTCCCGCTGAAAAGATTGTGGCAGTAATGGCAACTGAGGTGGATTCCACCTTCTGGGCTGGTGCGCTGCAGAAGACAAGAGATAGCTCATGGAGGGACAGGCACATAGAGAGCAGCAAATACCTTTTTTGCACTGATACCACTTCCTCCACCACCCACAGCAGTCCATCTGCTCTGCTTGGACCTGCCCTTGCTGCCACTGTCAGTGACTCAGTGAATCCATCAGATCATGTCTCAAGCTCCTGGAGAGCAGATTCTTGAGCAATTTAACTTTGGTTCCAGTGGATTGAGTCTAGCGCTTCTCAGGAGAGCAAACTTTGAAGCTGCCACCCTTTTGTATTTGAAAACATTAAGACATCAGGTCTCTGCTACCTCTTCTAGAATTTCTCTAAGAGATCAAAGCAAAGGTGCCTGGTTTCTACTTTCAAGGTAAAGCATCTTGAGAATTCAAGCAGCTGTTCTCATCCCACCTTCCTCTGCTAAATTAAACAACCATTCTCCACTTGGTGTCTTGCCCACAAGGAGATATTTATTAATAATCTTCCTGGTTTTCTTTCTGATAACATCAGATAAAGTACTCTGCAAGTGCATCAGTAGCTGCATTTTTCAAGCCCCAATTCTTCTCTTGGTTTTCTGTTTTATTTTCCAGCATGCTTCCATTTTTTCTTCAACATTGCTAATAAAGTGGACATCAGATGAACACCCATCTATGCAACATTCTAGGTAGCTCTTTTGCTCCCTAGCCCCCAGACTTTAACTCCCTGCTCCTCTTCTTGTACTTGCAATAACTTAATTAATCCTTCCCTCTGGAGCTGTAAACTGACACGATCATGCAGCAATTTCAGGACAAATCAAAATCCTTACTTTGCCAGGACTTAAATCCCTACACTACTTGACTAAGGCTGATATAGGATCTTGCACTGAAATATTTTTAAGCACAAGTTAGGAGGAACCAAGTCTTTTCAAACAATCCAAATGCTTTACTTTTTATGACTGCCCTGACCTCAGCGTGAGTTAACACTTCATCAGTTTGTTTCATCTGCAAAATTTTATCATGCTTACTTTAACTTTATTGCCAGATGACTGATGAAGATGTTGAACTCTTTGGCTTAATACTGATCCCCAAGAAGACATCTGGAAACACACTCTTCAGTGGTTTTTCTTTGACAAGTGTGTTCTGTGATCTGCCAGCATTGAATTCCTAATCTGGGTTATGCTTGGGTTTGCACATGTTACAATGCTGATTTTACATAGGAGTAATTCAAGTTATGTGAATTAGGTGAAGTTCCCGGTGACTGGAAAAAGGGAAACATTTCACTTATTTTTAAAAAGGGTAAAAAGAAGGATCCTGGGAACTACCAACCTGTAAGCCTCATCCCTGTACCTGGGAATATCATGGAACACATCCTTCTAGAAGCTATGCTAAGGCACATGGAGGACAGGGAAGAGACTTGAGACAGCCAGCATGACTTCATCAAAGGCAAGTACTGCCTGACCAACCTAGGGGCCTTATATGATGGAATGACTATATCAGTGGACAAGGGAAGTGCTATGGATGTAATCTATCTGGCTTTCTGTAAGGCTTTTGACATGGACCCCCATATCCTTCTCTCCAAATTGGTGAGATATGGACTTGACAGATGGACTGTTTGGTGGGTGAAAAATTGGTTGGATGGTTGCATCCAGAAAGTCAATAGCTAAATGAACAAATGGAGATCACTGACAAGTGGCATCCCTCTGTGATCCATACTAGACCAGTGCTATTTAATATCTTTATCAATAACACAGACAGTGGGATTGAGTGCACCTTTGGCAAATTTTCAGACTGCTCCAAACTGAGTGGTGCAGATGATACACCTGAGGAAGAAGATGCCATCCAGAGCGACCTGGACAAGCCCAAGAAGTGGGTCCATGTGAATCTCCTGAGATTCAGCAAGGCCAAGTGCTAAATCCTGCACCCGGGTCAAGGCAATCCCTGGTATAAATATGGGCTGCAGGATAATAGGATTAAGAGCAGCCCTGTGGAGAAGGACTTGGGGGTACTGTTAGATGAAAAGCTGGACATTAGCTGGCAATGCGTGTTCACAGCCTTAAAGGTCAACTGTACCCCTGGTTGCATCAAAAGAAGCGTGGGCAGCAGGTTAAGTGAGGTGATTCTGTCCCTCTACTCCACTCTCATGAGACCTCACCTGTACTGTATCCAGCTCTGGAGTCTTCAGCACAAGAAAGAAATGGACCTGTTTGAGCAGGTCCAGAGGAGATTCACAAAAACCCACATAGGGCTGGAATGCCTCTCCTGTGAATAAAGGCTGAGAGAGTTGGGGTTGTTCAGCCTCGAGAAGAGAAGGATCTGTGAACACCTTATTATAGCCTTTCAATACTTAAAAAGGGTCTGTAAGAAAGATGGGGACAAACTTTTAGTAGCGCCTGTTGTGGTAGGACAAGGGGTAATGGTTTAAAATAAAAGAGGGGCGATTTATATTAAATTAATGAAGACTTTTTTCACAATTAATGTAGTGAAACACTGGAACAGGTTGCCCAGAGAGGTGGTAGAAGCCTCATCCCTGGAAACAGTCATGGTTGGGTTGGAAAGGGCTCTGTATAACCTGATCTAGCTGAAGATGTCTATGCTCACTGCAAGGGGGTTGGACTAGATGACATTTAAAGGTTCCTTCCAACTGAAACTATTCTGTGATTCAAGTCTTATGAAGCGTATAACTGTAAAAACTCTGCAGTAACTCTATCAACAACAATTGTAATCTCAGTTAAAGATTGCTTCAAGGACTTATTAAAGAAAAAAAAAATAAAAGAGAAAGACAACCCATTCAAAAACCCCTCAACACAAAAACCACAAGAGAAAAAACAAACCCCAAACCCAAATGCTGCAAGTGCCATCAACTAACTACTTCTAGGTTCTCTAAGTTCTCAGTTGCCCAAGGAGTGTCCTGGCATCCTAGCTGTTGCTTTTTCTTTTGACAGCTGTACAAAGTTATTACTCTTTCAATTGCATACATTTCATGCATGCTGAAATTTAATATCGGATTTAAAACCAGTCAAGCCTTTGAGGACTACTAAACATAAGGTATCCTGGCCTGATGGTAAATTTATAGACAACACATTCTAGATGACTTATGTTCCTTGATGACTCCTGGATAAGGTGGCAGCTCTGCTCCTTTCTACCCCACTAGCAGGTGCCCATTGTGCTTTTCTAGATTGCTTGCACTTTTGCTCATGCCCTCATAAGACTGCTACATCCCACACCACTCATGCAGCACAGCTTTGCACTGCAATCCCACTGGGCATAACTCAACGGATAGGAGTGACTTACAGCCCACTTTATCCCAATGACAGAAGAGAAAGATAGGGCCAAGACCAAGCTATTGTCATCTGCAGTCACTGCAACTCCTGCACTCAAGCAAATACTTTCTTATAGACCCTCTCTGGGGAGCTTGAGGAAGGTGGAGCCTCTGTTGAGTTTGCAAGGAGGCATGAGGTCTATGGTCCAGTCTATCATGAAGGTTATTTCAGTACCTGAAATTTGGTCCAGCAGCTGGGGCTGCAGAACTGGTAGACAACCCGGTCTGTCTTGTTGTAATAGCAGGGTTCAGATAAACTCTTTCTGCAGAAACTGCAGGGTCTAGGGGGACCTGATGGAACAGACAGGAATTGGTGAGGGCAGCAGCACAAGACATGGGACTGGATTCTGAGGACAGCATGCAAACTACTCATTCATCCTCAGTCTGTCAAGCTATTATCAAAAAGGAATGGACAAGTATATTAAGAAATTAAAGAGAACCAGATTCTGCTAGGACAGATGTGTTATACATGGATAGAGAGCAGAGTGGTTTAAGGAAGTGATCCTAGCACTACAGGAATTTGGACAAAATAGGCTGCAATATGTTCACCAGAGACCATATCCATTCCTGGATATCCTGGTACTCGTTGTAATGGAAAGGCAATGCCAAGTCAGTATAGCACTACAACTGCTTTTTGTATTCTCAAGAACAGCAACGTACACTACTCCTCAGTATTAAGAGCTATATGCTGCAAGGGTTTTTTTCCTGTCCATACTGCTTTCCACCTGTCTCACTGGACTCTTCCCCAGGCAAGCAACAATAATACTTTCCAGTCTTATCCACACGCAATAAACAGTACCAAGGAAGGAGATAGAGTGGAGAGGTGATTGATTCCTTGTATGTACATGTCCTTACCAACCAAACCTGACTGCTTCACTTTGTGGGAAGTAGTGCAGCAAATGGAGCAGAACAGGCCCATCTTGCCACTGCGATCCATGTTGGGCAGCATATCAAAGTTCTTGCACAGCGTCTTGCACCACATGCATGGGTAGACCCGAGTGTTCTTCTGCAAAGAGCAGAACAGAGGTGCCAGGGAGATCATCACAGCTGGTGAGGTCCAACCTTCATATTCCACCCCACTGCTGTATCCACCACAGGCAACTCTCTGGTAGGGAATACTTGATGCCAGTCAGGCTTATAGTTTGCATGTTCAGGTAGTGGTAGCAAAAAAAGCTGCCATCAGCACTCCATCTTCTCATTTCAAGGGTACCTTGGCAGGAATACAGAGTTTGGCAAGCCCATCAAGACATTTAAGTGAAGTTTGTTCAGGCCACAAGGGAATATATCCTGCCAAACTATGGGGAGACATCCAAATGAAGCCAGCCCATGCTAGCTGCATATACCAGTGTTGCCACAATACAGCTCACTGAGTGCCTGATCCATGCTCAGGTCCAAGATGGGACCCATTCAGAATTAATAAATTCTGTTTGCCTGCTTCAAAATGTCTCCATAGCAATCTTGCAAATGTTTTGTCTGCAATAAATTTCAAGGTGATTCAAGTCACCTACTATTGCAAAAAGTGCCCTGTCCTACACTGAGCAAAGGAGCTGCATGCCCACGGAGAACGCCCACCCCAGGAAGCTGACTCCACAGACCTTCTTGTAAGTGTTGAGACAGGCAGAGTTGCAGAAGCGTTTTTGCTGTCCTTCATGGAAGAGGTATTCCAGGGGCAAGCCCTTGTTATAGATGTAAAGTCCACAGTTGTCACAGCAGTTGGTTTTCAGCCCCTTGGTGGCCCGGAACTTGGTGAAGCAGGCATCGCTGCAGATGCGGTGAACAATGTTTCCATTGCTGACTTCATGCTGGATCTGCAGAGACATCACTGCTGTCACTCCTCCCACCTGTGTGCACCACTACCACTGCAGCCCTTAGGATACACTGCTACAATCAAACTCAGGCAAGTGCCATACTGGAAGCTGGTGTGCACTCAGTCTGGCCTCCCTTGCCAAAAGTCAGTAATTGGGACAGTAGCATGGCAGGAAGCAATGAGCTTCAGGTAGGGAAGAAGCAGAAACCTAATTTCTTCTGCTGGAATAAGGGCTGGTTCACAGTAATAAGAAAGGACTTGGGAGTAAGCCCAGGCCAGCTCAGGGGCTGAGGCCTCACAACATGAGAGAACCTGGCAAACACCATGCAATGATCCCAGGCAGGGTCAAGTGCTAGAGGTCACAAGCACCTCTTCCAGGACACAGGAAGGCCAAAGGATTTGTTTACCTCACCAGGTTTGTGGCAGACACTGCAGCGGCTGGTGTCTGAGGCATCTGCAGACTGAGGAGCTGGTCTGTGCTGCTGGGCCTCATAGAGTGAAAGGCAGACAGAGGTGCAGAACTCGTGGAAAGATCCTCCTGAACCAATCTGGGCAACCACAGAATCCTTGGTGTTCCAGATCTCCCTGGGGATCAGGAGGGGGTGTGTTAGTGCAAGGACATACCAGTCCTGCCACAAAGAGACAGGACGGCACACTGCAATGCACAGGACTTTCTGTTGTCTCGAAATGGTGGAAAGAACTATAACAGTCACCCTCTGTCCTGGCCCAGAGGGGTGGTGCCTGAAGATGGAGCATGTGGGAGGCTTTTTTGAGAGGAGGACGATACACTGGATTGAGCCTGGGCACAGGCAGGGAAAGGCAATAATGTCAAAGGGGTGTAGGGAGCGTGGAATATGTGCCGTATGAAGGAAGACATGATAGAGTAGCTAGCAGCAGGCAGAAGAGATGTGGGTGAATTGGAAGCATAAGGATCACAGGGATGGCAACTGGTAACAGAGCTATGGGGTAGATGGAGTTACTAGCACAAGCACGGAAGCATTAAGGACAAGGAAATGAACACACACTTTTTACAGAAGGTGCATATCTTCTTGCCAGGTGGTTTTTTTGAGAAGGTGGTGAGACAGGAGCTAGAGCAGAAGAGCTGAGGGAGCCCTTTACGCTGGTAGGCTGTCTGGCCCTTCTGCAGCGGGGTCCGGCAGTTGGCACACGTCATCTTGGTGACAGCCGAGCGGGCAGCTCGCTGAGACATCTGGGTGCGCAACGACATACGAGTCGAGCGTCGTGGACGAAAAGGAACAAAATCCTCATCGTTGGGGTCATCCACCATTGCATCAGAGTCTTCATCAGAAACTGGAACTGCAAAACAACACAGAAAGAGGCACAAAAATCTCTTTAGGAACAGAGACAGAACCCTCTGCCATAAGACACAAGTTGGTGACTTCTGGGATCACCTTTCCGGATATACACGCTTTGTACCTGCCTATGCTGAATGATAAAACGGACCCTTAAAAGATATCCTGCTGGAACTGCAGATGAGTCAGGAGGTCTTTAAGAAAACTGAGCTTAAGTATAATTCCTCTCTAGGATGTCACAATTTGCCAAGGTTGAGCAGAAGCCCAAAGTGTGAACATTTAGAGCAGACAACCCTCCACACAACGTTAGACCTTCAAAGGTACAAACAATAATCGCCAGCCTCCAGCACAGGCAGGCAATAAAGGAGCAACACACAGATACTCAGGAATGGCAAAAGGACACTAAATATCTCAAAGAACAGAGACTTCACGTACTTCGGCAGGAAAATCCCCAAAATGCAACCTTCTTTCAGACAGCCTGCTGCCATAGAGAAAAAAGAAGAAAGTTTCTTACTGAAGAGATGGAAAATGGATTTCCTTTGAACAGCCCCCAAGTCTCATCCTATTACTTAGTGTACACACATCACTGTAAAATTACTACAATCCACCCTTTAGCTTAAGTGCCCTGAGAAAGCAAGGCAAGTACCAAAGGATGAAGACTCACAGGGTGAAGGAACCTGTCCTGTGTAAATGGAAAATATGCACAGAAACTCCAGAGCTCCCACCACACTCACAACACGAACCACCTGCCCACAACAGATGTGGGACCTGCTCTCTGGCTCAAAGCAGGCATTGGCCAGCCCTAGATACTCACTGCTCTCAGAGGAGTTCACAGTTTCAGGTCTGGCAGTTTCTGATCTTCTGGCTCGTTCGCTTCTTTTCTGCTCCTAGAAGACATTCAGAAAATAGTTAGGCTAACCATCTGCTATGACAGCCATAGATAAATACCCCAGCTCATGGTGAAGTTCCTACCTGTGGAATTTGTTTTCTCAATAACCAGGCTGAAAATGGATAACACTCTATGAATACCTGACCAGTGCTGGCAAGAAGAGGGAGATGTGGAGTAGGCTAATGAAAATTACATTCTAGCTGGTGGTAGCAGGGACCATCTGGTCACTGGGGACCTCCTTCCAAGAGGGATGATGAGATAGTCAGTGTCTCTCATACAGTCTGACAACAGCCAGCCACCTGCTATGATCCTGCAGCATACATACTTGACTGCATTCTCCTCACCTTCTCAGTTGGCAGCTCACTTCCCTTCCCAGACAGGCCTTCTCCTGGAACAGAAGAACAGAAGCAGCTTGCATTTAACATCTTGCCTTTCCGTGACAGAAAAGGACAGATGTTCTTCACATGCAAACAACTTTTGGGTCAGTCTGAACATGAAGCCTCAGGAAGTCCTAACAATCACAGTTCTAGTGGTGATCAGATACAGAAAAGCTCCTAAATCCACCACCTGTAGTTACCCAAACACACAAGTAGAGTTCCCTGGCTGAAGGAGGCATGCATCCAATTGCTTCTGACTAAGACAGAGCATGTCCCAAGGGTGGCAGCTTGGGAAGAGGGACTTTGCCTATTTGAAACATGCCTGGGGGCCTTCACTTCCAGCAAAGACTCTAGTGATGAAGACTGAGCTAAACTGATAAACACCTGCAGCTTTATCAGGGAAGCTCCTAGTCGACATAAACATTGAAAATAAAAGTTAAAGCTATGGCAGAGTAAGAGCTTGTACACCAAGGGCACAGTTTTCAAAGCATTATTTATTCCCTGTAAGCAATATGCTTTCCCCAAAACTAGCCCATAGACAGCATTGACAATTTCCATAGCAGTGAACAATGGGAAAAGATGGTGTGCAAAAAAGACTCCAGCTTCAGCAATGTACAGCAGGATGACCTCCTGAACGAAACAAGATCAAGTTCTGCAGAGATAACATACCTGTTGGTGGTGAGGCTTCTTGTGCTTTTGCTACACTACTTTCTTTAAATAAGTTGTTCTCACTATCATCCCCTTCCTCTGTCTGGTTTTCCTCCAGGGGCTCAGCAGGCAAAGCTGCAGTACTGTTGTTCATGCTCAGTTCCACCTCTGCTTCCCCTGCCAGCCCTTCCCTCAGCATGGGTGAGCTTCTCCTTGGTGCCTTCAACCTTGTCTTCTTTGTCTGTTTAAGACTGAGTTGGGGGGGGGGCATTGGTGGACTTGAGGACTGCACTGCAATTTCTTCCATGGCTGGGGCCCTGATGAGGTCCCCAGGGTCAGGAATGGCCTGCTGATGCAATTCAGGGGCACTGTCATCAGGCATTGCAGGAATAGCAACAGCACTATCTTTTAGGTCCCCAGAATATTTTTTTTGTGCATCTTCCCCTTCTTTCCATGTTTCTGGAACAAGGGCTTCTCTAGAGAGAACGGAGGAGTCTGCCAGTCCAACCTCCACATGATGGGAAGAATGTTTCTTATACAGCCCATCCAGACCCTCAGATTTATCTAACTCCATCAAGCTGGAAGTTTTACCTAAGTCATCTAAGACATCAGATTTCTCCAGCATATCCAAGATAGTAGGTTTATCTAGAACAAGGTCATTTGGTTTGTTCAGTTCAGATGGGCTTTCTGCTTTAACTAAAACGTCCAAGTCCCCATCTGCAGTCATCTGCTTGGATTGATCCCATTCAGGGGGCTGAAGAACTGAAGCTTCCTGGGTAGAAGATGTTTGGGAACCCAGGAGATCTTCTCCAAACTCCATGTCAGCAGGGAGATCACCAATAAGTGGTTTGTCAGGCAAGGACAGGGGATCCAAAGATCCTGAAAATTCACTGGAATCCATTTAGAAGATGACAACTGGAAATGAGAGAGAGACTTGCAAGTTAATGAAAAGTAGTCTAACACAGTGCATGAATTGTCCTCTGTTCCAAACACTAGAGTAAAACAGTAATACTGCCAGCCATAAGAAGCATACCAGATCAATTACATCTACTCATGAGGTTACAAAACTCTAACACCAAAGAACAGCATCAGGACACAGCATTTTAGTATAGCAGACCTTTGGGAGCTCTACAGCCTCCACACAGCTCACTACAGCATGGTAAACAGACCTGCTAAATGAGCCAGTAGGAGATCAGAAATTACTTGAGTACTGATTCAGGGGGCTTCACAGCTGTTTTATAATATCCCATTCCCTGCCTTCCTCTCTATCTCACCACACCCAAATAATCTGGTCTGTCCTTTCTCCTTATCTGTTCTCATGGAACTAACTTCTTTTTTTTTAAATCATTTTTTCGCTTAAACATAGAGGCAGAAAGAACTCCTTTATAACTCTGTAGGCTATGCCGTGAACAAGATAAACGATGACAAGATGCATGATTTTTGTCAGAGGACAGATATAAACCATGTTATAGTATAACCACTGCTATAGCATAGATCCAAAATTATGTAGGCTAATATTCAGACATAGAACAATTGGAAAAGCTTAACTTATAACTAACACAAATTCTGAAGAGTGAGAATAAGAAAGGTGGTAAAGCTGGTAGTGTCAAAAGTGGTCAGAGGAAGAACAAGCAGACACATGTATGGAAGGCTTTCAGGAAGAAAGACCAATGTGACTTTGCAGAGCACACACACCACACTTCCGTGTGAAGATGTGATGGTAACTGCTAACATCAGATGGACAAAGTTACAGTCCAGGTCCTCATGGTCAATATTATAATGAGAGAAAGGGCAAGATTGAGATGAGACAAGTATTTATATTGAAACTGGCTAAAAAATGAATTATACACCCACAATGAGATAATGGTTGACAAACCAAAAGAGGGAAAAGGAGAAGTTTGACTCTAGAAGTGGTGAGGCAGAGTAAGACTTGAAGTAACATCATATCCCCTAACAGGCTATAAGTAGACACTGTAAGCAAAACACTAAAATCAAAAGATGTGACACCAATCTAACCCCCCATTACAGTAATTCTAGTTCTAAAATGGGCAGTTTGTAGCTCTCAAGTAGAAGAGTCAGTATTCCTGCCTACTGAGGCTTACTATGGGCATAACTCGTCTGTGTCAATGAAGAATGAAGCCTGAAATTATTTCACTGGTGATGGCTGATTAACTTTTTTTTATATCCCTCTGAAAGGATAACCAACCTCACTCACAAATGGTTTACTCAGAACTAAACAGGATATATTTGGATAGAGGGCGTATCCAACTTCTGAAATTCATTTAAAGCAGAGTGTAGGGAATCATATACCCCAAAGTACGGAGTTCTAAGTCATCAGCCTCTTATTTTACCTCAAAACATGCAACATTTTCTGTTTCACGGTAGCATATAAACCCTATCTGCACAATCACAAATAGAAGCTACAGAAAACGTAATCTTCAGAGATGCTCAGAAACTTTCACCAGTAGAGCCTTTGGTGATTCCATTCACTTTCTTTAGTTATAGAGGAGACAAAGTTTTTAAAATGGAACAATTCCAAAGCAAAGGATCTAGTATGTGTTTTAGCATGACTGACAGGAAGAAGAACAAAGTATAATAGAATTTTAGACATCTGAGAGAAAGGTCCTATGGATTTGAAGCAGGTGAGAACCCTTCCAAGATGATAAGCTCAAAATACAACCAATGCCTCCTTCTCAAAGATGCCACTCATTCAGATTTCCAGACAGAAAACAGACCTTGCAACAATAAACAGCAGAAATGTCAAAGCCACCTGGATGAATAAGGGAACTTTATTTATAAATAAATTTTATTTATAGGACTAACATACTCCTCATACCTTCAGCCACTTTGCATAAATCTGCAATGGAATACAGAGATTATACTCCCACAATATTTGCCACTTTCACCTGACCTTGGCAGAAACAGACCCTGGTAACAATTCTGGAGCATAAGAAATCCATTTGAGCATTCCCTCCCAGAGGATAGTGCAAGAAATAATTAAACCATGAACTTGCCATGCTACTCGTGCTCTACAAATAGACCAAAAGCATCTGGTTTCAAGAATGTATAACTAAACATTGCTTTCAGGCTTTAGGCACAAGAGCATTGATACAAATACAAAAGCACAAGACTCTTACTAAACTTAACGGCAACAACATTGACAATAATGCAGTCTTAAAGACAAGTATTCTGCAGATTAAGTCAAATCCTAACTATTGGTGTGTGACTGAGACAGACTTTTCTGCAGTCAAGAGTCTGTTGCAAGACCACTCACTGGCTCACTCTGGTTGGAAGCATGGCACTTGTCCTTTGTGGTCAAGGTCCTGTCCACTCTTATCAGTTCTGTTCAAATCCCCCTGGCAGAACAGACCACTCAATCTGGCAAATGACCCAAAACTTCTTAAGATATGCAAGCTAAGAAGTGCTGCATCACTTGTATTCTGAGTATCCTGTTCCTATTCACATGAAGAATGGATACCTGTGAAGAGACTGTAAGAAACATAACTAACAGGATGTTTCTCTTCAGCACATCATCCAATCAAGTGGTAATCAGCTGCTGAAGAATTGTTTGGCTTGAATTGTCCTGAGACTGTCACTGATACAAGTTCATACTGGAGAAATCCTCTATGAATCTGCCTAAACTCCCTTTGAACCAATTTAACTTTGAGCCTCCAAACACTCCAGTGGCAATATGTTCTGCAGTCAAACTTCCAGTTTTTAAAAGTATTTTTCTTCCTTTTCCAGAAGAGCTCCATGACAGAGCATGACAAAGTGACACAGAGCATTTGAGTGCTGACTATTGATGTCTGATAAGAATCTCAAAAAGCTGACGAAGTTAGAGTTCAGGCTGGATCCAATGAAGTGATGTCGACAAGCAGTTTGAAAGGGAAAGCAAGGAATGCCCCTTCCCATCACTGCAATTCTGTTTCCTTGACAATAATGTGTTTACAGTGGCTTTCAACCACCAGTTAATGAGGATTAAAAGGGCACCCTGAGAGAGCCCTCCCTCAAAACAGGAGAGAACAATGCTTCCCAGCTCCATAAATTGCTCCGAAGACAAACCCAACCTGAGGAAACTCAAGCTGCACAGATGCAGCAGGGTAAGAAACAATACTTCTGTTTGCTCCAAGTGTTCAGATTCACCTGGGCTTTCTGGTGAGGCCAACTTCACAGTGAGTTAAGCTGCCAACCAACCGAACATGCACGTAAGTCTCAAAGTCTCTTCTCACTTCCTCCAACAGAAGAAAAATAGCTTATTATTTCTGGCAGATATTAAATGATCCACCAGTAATTGTCTTTTTTATTCCAGGACCATCTAAAGCATAGCTCAGTCACTGTGCTCTAGTCACTGGTCTGCTTGAAATCTTTCTCTTTTCCATCCATATACCTGGCAGTGAAGGAACACTGGAACATGACTCAGCCATACAAAGATGGGGCAGTGTGCTGAAATACTGCACATTACAGTGGATGCAACTGTTCTGTTGGACATTTGGAAACTCTTTACCTAGGACTCAGCATTATCCTCTCCAGTAACAGATATTCCCAGGAAATCAAGTTCAAGGAGCAAAGTGCCCTGCACAACAGTCTAAAGCAGAGTGATTCTCAGGTACCATGCAAGTTTCCAAAAAGGGGATGGGACAGTTGAAGGTCCCCCCTAAGTGTGCACAACTGGCATAGAATGCAACATTGACCATAAAATCCAACACATGCTGCTACCAGACCTGACCTGCCCTTTCTGACAAAGAAGGGGGCACAAGCATTTCCTCTCAGACCTGGAAGCTCAGAGTGAGACATCTCTGACAGGACACTCAACTACATTAAGAGACTACCTGGGACTTTACCTAGCTCATTAAAGACATCAGTGGTGCTGTAGCTGCACACATCTTCCACGTTTCAGTGTCCTCCTGTAAGTATTACCAGAAGAATATGTGGTCTACCTACAAAAATATGGAGCTACCATCATATATTTAATCCAAATCAGACAGTAAAAAACAAACAAACAAACAAAACCCCACCAAACAAACAAAAAAACCCAAAAAACTGTTATTACTCCCTCATGATGAAGTGAATACCTCAGAAGTCTTTACTGCCCACAGTAGAAGTCTCTGCAGCCACACAGTAACTGGTTTCCTCTGGCAAAGGAACAGCAACTGCATGAATACCTGTCCTAGACTTTTGTTCACAGATATGGACACAATACGTTTGAAGGCTGAAGGATTTGTCTTTTTCACTATTAACAATCTGAAATATTAAAAGCATTAACTAATAACTACAAAAAATGAAGACACTTAAATCAACATTCCAGCTAATTCCTATCTACAAGTTCTGTAAGACCTGAGCACAGCTCTGAAGGACATTCCTATTTTTTCTGCCAAATTTTAGAATAATCAGTAACACCCAACCTAGTATTTCTTGACATACACAGTGGCCAATACACAGTTCTATGAATAAAGCATTAAGAAAATAGTCTTATTTCACACCAGCCTGTATTCTACCTGTTGTCAAATGCTGCAAAAGGGTGTCAGACCACCTAGCACAAAGTCTTGGAGACTTCCCACAGTCAGCTGACAGGAAAGCTGCAGGCAGAGCAAGTGACTCTCCAAAGCAGAGCACCACAGCCTGGGAACAGTCCACGGACTCTCTGGCCCTGGAGGTCCTACAATCTCAACTGCACAAAATCCCTGAACAACATGGTATCAAGCCAGCTCTGCTGTGAGCAGGAGGTCAGTTTAACTAGAGACCTCCACAGATCCCTTCCAACCTAAATCTGTTTCTGCTTCTTTGGATAAATCTTAATACATAGAGAAGAGAGAAAAGACTAGAGGGCAGTCTCACTGAGGATGTATCTCTGACCTTAGAGTGCACAAAAACTGGAAGCACACTGTGAACTGTCTCCTCAGCCTCACTGACAGGCTCAGATCTCTCTGCAAGGTGCCTGCCACAAGGTCCCTGAAAAGGAAACTGACTGTTTGGATGCTTTACCTCATGTGCAACTTTCAAACAGGCCCTGGGTAACACTTTATTGAGTAGACCAATATCTCAATGGCCTAGTGACCAACTCCTTTCTCTACACTGCTGAGAGCTGAGCCAACCAAGCACATGTACAGAAAATGGCCGTAAGAAACCACCAGAGACAATGAGCAGCAAAACCAATGAAGATGGTCTCAAGTACTGTCCTATATTGAGCTGCCAGCAGAGGAACAAGCTAACACTTAAAACACTCCACCAAGATTAAAACACTGTACCAAAATTAAAACACAATTCCAGTCAAATCCTGCTAGCATCGTCTTTGCTAATCTGACAAATTGTCAAAGCTGTAGCCTATTCCATACTACCTTGGATTGCTTTCACAATAACCCTTCTCTGCTAGAGGCTTCTGTTAGCACACCTCTGGCCACCAGGGTCACACATCCCATCATCGTTGGCCATAAAACATCCATAAAATAAATAACATCAGGGTCTTTGCTCCCAAAGTAAGGCCATGGGCTCAGCATTTGCTCTTGCTTAGGCTATAGGAATTGTGGAGGAATCTGATGTGACTTACTATCATTCTCCAATTCACAGTAAGAATCATGGAGCACTCACAATAAGAGTCATGGAAGCAGGTGCAGAAAGAAACAGAAATTGTGCAAACGTGCTGGGGCTGTAAGCTGCAGGATGGCCATCACAGCTTTTTGTGTTCTGGCTATTGCATTAGTAAAACTGGGTTGACAGAAACAACACAACTATTCTCTTACCACCAGCTTTGATACTAGGTTAGGCAGGGTTAGGCAAGAAATTGTAGATTAGAAGTTTACGGCAGGGTTAGGCAAGAAATTGTAGATTAGAAGTTTACTTGGGGAATGCATCAGCCCTGAGAGGTTAAAAAGTTACAGCGTAGAACAAGAGCCATAGCTGAAGCATGTCAGGAAGGGAAGATCACAAACAAAGCAGCTCTCATCTTCAAAAAAAGACTCAAAGAACCATTGCCTATCACTTAGCTGAGCATCCAGTCCTTCACCATTGTCACGGTTTAGGGTCAGGGCGACCCCAGTCTGATAACAGACGCTCTCTTTTAACCCCCCTCCCTCCCCAAAGGGGAGAGAAAATGAATGAGGGAGCGAGACTTAGTGATTAGAAAAAGGAACTAGAACAATTTAATAGAAAATGAAAATGAAAAAAGTATATACAAATATGTACAAAGCCAGTACTGAACCCAACCCCCCCCGATGGTAATGACGTCACCCGCATGGACGCTGTGGAGGAGCTGGACTCTGGCACCGGGTCTTGGGAGCAAAAAGAAACAACATGAGAGCCAAAGCAAAAGGGGAAGACCGGAAGTGAAAAAGGGACAAGAAGGGACAAGAAGGGACAAAAAGGGACAAAAAAGGGCCGAGTCTCCAGACCCCCAAGCTTATATACTGGATATGACGTGTATGGGATGGAACACCTCGCTGGTCAGTTTGGGGTCACCTGTCCTGTCCGCTCCTCCCCGCAGGTGTGGTCTTTCACTTTCTGCACCCCTCAGTGCAACACACAAACTCTAGCAATGGCCTTGGTCTGCATTCCATCCCTGGCAGTAACTCTAAACATGAGGTGTTATCACTGCTAGAAGCAGACACTGTCTGCAAAACATGCTGCTAACTCCAGAAAGCGCAGCCATTTAGAAAACCTGAGCTGAAAAAGTAAAATCACTGAACAGAATTTGCTTGGTTTTCACCCAAACCAGGACAACCATCACCTCACACAGACTGCATCCAGCACTGCCTCTGCCCACACAGGCATATGCAACTGCCAGGGCCTTTCCCTATGCTAGGCACAAACCACGCACAGATCCCCATCTTGCTGGTGCACACCCTCCCGGCTGAGGCCAGTTCTGCCTTCCATGTCTGCAAACCACATAAGGTACTGGTGCTCACCAGGGCACCCTGCTCACCATGGCCCTGATGCTCACATGTGGCCTGGCAAGGCTTTGGCATATCAGGGTTTTGCCTGAGCTTCAGTCATGTGGAGGTGCACCTTCCTTTTGCAGGGCCTGATCTTTAAGAGCAGCGCGTGATGTCCGGAGATGCACGTGCACAATCCAAGCCTCAGAGACACCTAAACCTTGTCCTGGTACAGACCCACCAAAGCCATGCAGGAGGAAGCCAGTTCAGAAACCCATAGCTACAGTTTTCGCCAGCTCGAGAGACTTGATTACTATGTGTGGTGATGAAAGGAGGGTGCTGGATACCGGGGCAGAGCACCAGGTGCACAACAAGCTTCGGAGCAGCTAGGTGCCAGGGGGAGGCATAGAGCCATTTGCTGCCACTCCACAGAGCTGTTCCCCACGGCAGAGACAGGCCCCACTGGGGTGTGTTCTCAGGGGGCTGGGGCAGGTCTCATGAGTGCAGCGGGGGCTGCACCGATAAGGCAGGGGGCACCAGAGTAAGGATCACTCCGGGTCTTGCCCTCCCCGCTTCCCCTTGTCAGCCAGCACTGGGGCGGGGTCTGCGTGGTAGGCTAGCCCCTCACACACCGTATCATGGGGGATGCCGAGTCTTGCTCCCTCCAGTAGAAGGGAGTGTTGTAGCTGGGTCTCTCCCATTCCAACGAGGGGGTGCTGGGCCCGCTCTCCATCCTATAGACAAGGGACCGGTGCCGCATGGGGTGGGGTCCCCGGGACCCACCTCCCGCCAAAGAACGCCCCCACCTCTGTCGCCACGGAGGGGAGGTGGTGGAGGGCGAGCCATGCCGGCCCCGCCCCCTCACCGAGCAGTAGGCCCCGCCCCCTCCCGCCAGGCGAGCGCCCCATACCCCGTCCCCCATCCTGCGGAGTGGGGGGGGCACCCGCCCCGCCCCCTGGGGATCCGCGCCGCACGCGCCCGCGCTGCCCCCACCCACGGGTGCAAGCACAGGCGTCCCACTGGCGGGCGTCCCGAGACCGACCTATGGCGCACCGCTACCCGACCTGCGACTCTCGTGCAGCTGTAGGGAGGCGCCCGCTGCCGGCACAGCTCGTACCTGGCTCCCCGGTGCTGCGCTGCCCGCTCTACCTAGAACCCGGATTAGGGTCGCGGCCCCTTTAAATGGAGGCGCCGCTCGGAGCCCTCAGCGCGCTGCAGCCAGAGTGCGAGCGGAGGCAGCGCCCCATTGGCTGGACAGAGCGAGGGACGCCTTCCTATTGGCTGCGGCGGGGCCTGAGCTCGCGAGACTCACTTAGAGGCGGCGGCCTCAGAAACACGGAAAGGATTCCCGAGTCCGGGATCGGCGCGACAGCCCCGATTCCACCGGGCGGGCGGAAAACTCGGAACGGATCAGCGTGGCGGACCGGGACCGCGCGAACAAACCGTGGAGCCGAGCGCAAGCAGCGGCCGCACCACAGCGGGGCAGGGTCGGTGCAAAGGGCGTGCGAGGCTGGGGGCGTGGGCCAAAATGAGGCGTCCCTGTTCCAGTCAGTGCCCGTGCGGCCGCTCGCAAACTGCGGAGCGGATCCCGCGTAGCAGGCTTGCCACCCCAATGTCCGTCCGTGTTCCCCCCTCCGCCCTTAACCCTCTCGCTGCCGCCTCAAGGGGCCTGGGCCTGCTGCCACCCCGGGGGGCCCAGACAGGCCACGCTGCCAAAACCTCTACCTGCGCGCGGGGGTAACCGCCTTGTCAAGTCCAGGCACCACCGCCGCCTCCCCGGAGCTGGAGCGTCTCCCCGGGGCTGTGAGTGACAGCGCTGCCAGGCGGGGCTTTCGTGGGGGCCCGGGACACGGCACCGCCCCCAGGAGGGGCTGCCCAGACCGCCTCCTGCGCCCCGCCCCCAGCACCTCTGGGCGCACCCCTCCCTCCGCTGCGACAACCCCCTGCCCGGCCTCCCCTCCCCCTCCAACACCCCCTCCCCCAATAGAGAAAGGGTTTTACTGTGACCCTAGTG
>JAABPQ010020846.1:0-23342 GCA_033439865.1 Alcedo quadribrachys
TACTTTTTAACCTCTGCTACACATTATTGTAGCAACCATACTTACCTGGGACAAGGCAGAGGACCAACTTGTGTCTCCTTCCTGCCTCTCCTTGGTGAGTCCAAGAGATTTAATAGAATCATAGAATCATGGAATTGTTTTTTCTGGAAGAGGCCTTCAAGATCAAGTCCAAACTTACTCCTAGACCTATCCAATCCTAGTGCACTTGTACTTAGAACGAAACAGATATGCAACATCCTTTCAACTCAAAAATATCTTTCAGAGTTTGAACCATGATGAGTGATTCAAAATGGATCTCTGTGATGTGGTGATGGGTGCTAGGTACTAGGTATACTACTTACAACTGAAAGATTAAGATTTCCAAGAGCTGTTAAATTGTATTACCTATATCACCAGAGAAATGCTGAAATCTGTATCTGGTACGGTTGTGGATAGTAGCAATATAAAAAGTTATATATGGATGGCTTTGGTTTTTGTGAGAAATAGATGTTCAGTTGTTAAAAGAATTTTTTTTTCAACATTAGATGGATTAATGTCTCAGTCACTGATACTGTAATATCCTGCTATGGATGTATATCCATTTTTAAGGGATGAAAGAATGTGAAGTCTACTGCAGACATGCTTTTTTCTTTCTGACATGAGTGTGAAAGATACATGACATTTATTATCAGTAGGCTAAAGCAAAAGATCTTTGAAAGCGTAGACGAAGTTGGGTGATATTTCTAAATATCTTTGAATGACTTTCAGACCGTGTTACAAAAAAGTTATTTTTGTCTCCATTATGACATAAATGTAAGGTAAGATTACTTCTGAGATGATTGCAATGATTTCTAGACATAGAGATGAAGATAGCTCTGAGTTTCTTGCATTTTTTTCAAATATATAATGATCATAAAATGCCCCTCATATATTTAAAGTTCTGAATACAGTTTTTTGGGGAAAGTTAGGCAAGAAGAATGACTTTTATGTTGAGCTTTCCTTATCAAAATGGTCTAGTCTTATGCAACTGGATAAATAGAAGAAAGGTTAAAAGTCCTTTTAAAGTTTGCACAGCATTGTCTCCCTGTCACCTCAGATGGGGCTGGGTGTTCCAGGTTTCTCTAAGTAACTTTTTTTCATGACTAAGTCCTTCTATAAATCTGTCTACCTTCATTCAAACTGAAGAATTTGCCTGCTTAGGCAAATACTAACCAGAGTTAGTTCTGTTTTCCATGTACTTGCACAAATCTTCCACACACAGATGTATAGAAGCCATGTCCTGAAAAGCAGACATCTCAAATCACTGACTTCTTCTGTAATACTGGGCTTTATCTGCTGCTTATCTTGAGTCTCTTAGGTAGTTATCAGACAAAGTAACATGCACATATTCTCAAGCTGTCTTTGAATGAGGGAGAAGCAGAGACACGGTAGTATTATGATAAGAAAATGGTTAAATCAGCTATGGGCAGAGCATATTGATAAGAAGCACACCACTGCTTCTGTAAGCTTAGATGTTTCTACATGTCACTGAATAGTGTAATATAGACACATAACCTGTCATGTCTACATGATGTACCAAGCTGCTCAGACCAAACTTGGGCAGCATTAACATGTTTCTGCATTGAATCACACAGTACCCTCCTCCTACCCATTTGGCAACATCTTCACTTGAAGCCATGCCACATGTTTTGCTAAATGGAAGGGTATAAAGTACATCTCATGAATTTATCTTACTGATCTTGATATTTCATACCCCTAAAACACCATGAATCTCAGCTATGCTACCTCTCCAAACCCATCTTCTGTCTGAATTCATGGCTGCTATCTACAGTGTGCTTATTCCTGTGTTCTCTCATCAACAGTCTCAAAATAGTTTTCAATCTTTGTTTGCAGTTCTGTGACATGTCTTTTTTTTTTTTTTTTTAAACAAAACCTTTTAAATTTTCCACTCACCAGAGACCAAGAGTCTCTTGAAAACTTTGTAAACCTTAAGAGAACCTTATTTCTTTTTTTTTTCTTGTAAATACAAAAGATTTACTGATTTTCTAGTTTCTTTTCTTGAAATTCCTGGAAGTTTAGTGTAGGGAAAAAAAACAACCAACAAGCTAAATCTTGGCTATTTCATCAAATTTCTCTTATTTCTTGTTGAAATGGTTACTTCTGAGAGAGAGATCATTTCTGGATTGAGTTATAGCTGGAGTTATTATTTTTAAACAAAGATTAAAAAGTGAGTTAAAGCAAGTAATTTTCCAGGCAGTATTGAATACCAATTGGAGTAGGGATAGATGTGTGAATGTATTTATCCATAGGTACTCCAAGTTTTTCTTAGTAAAAGCTGCCAAGACTTATAATAAATCCTGAGGGAAACCTATTACAATGATGAGGTAATTTTTTTACCTAGTTTAATTTTCCAATTAATGTATACATTTCTTGCATATGTTTGTAAAAATTTTGGTGTGCTGATTTTTAATTTCTTTTTTTGAAATTTATTAATCTGTGTGCTTTGTGTCAAATGCTGCCCTGATATGGCCCAGAAGCAAAAGTTAAGTATTTTACTTTTAAAGGTTTAGTTTCATTTATAGAAACTTTTATTACACCCCTTGTGGTAGTCTGCTTCATAATTTCCTTTCATTCAATGTTAGAAACAAAAATCTGAATGTGGTGAAAGGAAAAACAATGCCTCGTCAATACTGGAGAAGGTTCTTTTCAACTGTTTTCATGTGAGTGGATGATAAAAATAGGTGGATTATATAAGGACCAGGAGGGACTTGATGAAGGGACTCTGAGACTTGAAATTTTGCCTGCTTTTTCAACCATATCAACTTGTTTAATAAAAGATAT
Organism: Alcedo quadribrachys; assembly: GCA_033439865.1. NCBI lineage: Eukaryota > Metazoa > Chordata > Aves > Coraciiformes > Alcedinidae > Alcedo > Alcedo quadribrachys. The sequence continues at coordinate 2,821 of JAABPQ010020846.1, forward strand.
TATATCTTCCTACCAACCGTACCTCCCTAGAGTTAGAACTATATAGTAGTTTCTATTTTAAAATTCTCTTGGCACTCGTTTTTGGGTGTTCCTGTGGGCTTGCTTTCACTGAAAGTCATGTCAGTTACTGCACTTAGAGTACCCCAGGCAATCTGGTTTGGCTGGGATTAAAATGCTCTCTCTGCAGTGTGAATCTCTAGCCATATTCAACCACGTATGTAAGTACATATATGTGTTCTTCCACTGCTCATGAAGCCCTGGGAACTCATTGCAGCTGTGTGTTTCTTGGTCTCCTGCAAAGATATTTCTTTCTTCAAAGCCAAAAAAAGATTTCTTCCTTTGCCCTTAGGCCCCTTCTAAACTGCCTTTCTGCCTCTTTTGGGTACATCAGTTGTGCTAATAGCTTCTTGCAAAACCTTATTTTTACTTTATCTGAAGCCTAATCTCAGTAGAAAGTCCAAGATTTACCTGTGAATAATAAAAAAAAAAAGGGTCTGAAAATACTGACACTGATGTATCTGTCATTTTAGAAACAGGTGACATCTGCTATATTTTATAGGGCATTTTTTCTTACTTGACTGTTGCCAGGTAAAGGCTGCCACAAGACAGCACCTAAAAGGGATGAATATTGGGATTCATGGACTCATGTCCATGAAATAGAATGATAGATGACAGGACAGAGAAAAGAAAAATCAAAATGAAAAATCAAAATGAATCTAACATTTGCAAATTGAATCCTGAAGATGTGAGGTTTTATTGTCTCCTATGAAATCTGGCAGATCAGTGCTAATATCAGAGTATGTAGACATTGCTGTTAACACTGATGCAGAGCTTTCTGTCTTGTCTGGCTAAACCAGATTCATTTTGAGTAGCAGGGTGGTGGTAGATGTGAGCAAGTGGCCATGTGATGCTCAAATGCCATCTGGGTCTAAACCATGACAATTGTTCCAGCTTAACATAGCAATGTTGTGATTACTACAGTACTCTGGCCAGGTGATCTGAAGGTGATCTGTAAAAAATATTCTTTAAACTACTCTTGTGAAAAGGATTATATGGCATAAAACAAAAAAGTGTCATAGAAAATATTTGTTGAAGTATTCGGCCCATGTAAAATTATAAACATATTTGATTTACTGTTTAATTTCTGAATGGAAAACTGTACTATTGACAGGGGAAAAAAAAAAAGTACATTGGAATTAAAAAAAACCAACAAAACAACAAGCAAAACCCAAACAAAGTAACTACCTTTATTTATTAAATAAAAAGCCAACCCTCTTCTCCCTTCCTCCAGTTCCCAATATTTAATGGCAACTTTCCTGCCTTGATCCTGGAGACTTTTTTTTCCTAAAGCAGTTGTCAGGGTACTGGGAGTCCAAGGGATTATCTGGTTTCTAGATATTGCCATTCCTGACTTCCAACAACATAGTTGTGTTACACTGAGCAGGACCAGTTCAGCAATGATCACAGGGATATTCCAGTAATCAGTAACACAGCTCTTTTCCTGAGTCTGCCTAGTTCAGTGTGCACGCTATTATAATTAATTCTCAAGACTGTATATAGGTCCTTTTTTTTTTTTTTTTTAACTTAAGGCATCTAATCTACATTAAGAATTAAGAATTGACAAGCACAATTACCCAGATTTTCCTTGTATTTAATGTACGTGGAGTGGCACCCTCTCTGGATGATAAATATTTTCCTACAAAGACTATGGCAAGACTCTGGAGTGATTATTTAATTTATTTAAACACTTTAGCAAGGTACATAAATACAGTGGAAGAATATGGGAACAAGAGAATAAAAACATTCTTTTTGCATACAATGTACTTGAAAATTAATTTTAAACTAAAATACCTCTTTCCAGAAGAAAAAAAAAAAGGTAATTTAAATTAAGCCTTTCTTAGCAAGGTCATGCACTTGGGTGAAAAAGCAAAGTTTCATAACTAATATGTATGAAAATAGATTTGTAAATGAGTAAATGTTGACTGGATGATGTTATTGAATAATCTACAATATCTCATAGCAGGAAGAGGAGACAAAGCAATACGGTCTGCTGAATACTTAATATTATTTAACTAGGTAATTTTTACACAGAATCCTATTTAATCATAATTAAAACCTTTCAAAGTAAGTCTATAATTGTTTAAGTATTGCGGAGGGTGGAATCTGCATTTCCTGTTCCATGAATGAATCATTGAATGAATCCTCAAACATTTTAGAGCATTGAATATTTACTTGTCATCTGCAAGCAGAGGAGCTGTAGCAGCAAGGACTGAGGAAGTCTTACCCAAAATACTATGTATTAAACACGTGTTTTTGCCCCTGGGCACCCAATGAATCAGATAACTGTAAAGTTCCCCCTTCAGAATTTCCCATATAGCTATTCTTTCTCTGAGCTGGAGGTCTTGGGAACAGCCATATCTTACAAATTAACATCCTCTCTCTTCTTTGTGGCATTTTAAGCACACATTGTTACCTTGCCCTTAATTCTTTGTAGTGCAGCTTAGAACTTCTATAAAATATTGTAAGAAATAAGATGAAAAAAAGTCATTAAATGCATGTGATACACATATCTTAGAGGGCATGGACTTTTACATTCATTATGACTACTAAAGAGGAAATTTGAGGTTTTTTGGTATGTATTTAGTGGGATTTTGAGAGTGGTTTTATTTGAGGTTCTAGCCTGTGATTTAAGATATGTATATCTGCATATTTTCTGTGGCTTATTTCATAGAGCAGTAGTGATAGTATTTTGTTTTAGATTGCTCTTGTGGTAAATACTCTAGTTGCCAAATACTAAGAAAATATATCTTGGGCAATGCAAATCCTCAGTTCAGTATAGGTAACAATGTGACCTGGAGTGTGGGACTGAAGACGGTGTTGCTAAAAGCTTGATAATAGGATCAAGAGCTCTTCACCTCCAGGTCACTCTTTCCAGTCTAACCCTTGGCCAAAAGCAGCTGAAAATTGTTTCCATCTGATATTATTGTTCATTCCTTGATGGTCTCATTACAAAGCAGGACTGACTGCATTATACCTTTTCCACAGTAAATGACATTAATGGACATCCTTACTGTCAGCATCAGCCAAAATCTGACTGGCAAATTGAGGGCGTGGTCTGCAAAGTAGAGTAGCCTTTTATCCCAAGGCATACTCTTCAAATAAAGCTTGAGCATACTAGGATACAAGGGCCATTGTGAGGTTACAGTGAGTAACCTATGTCATATATTAAATTAGTAGTTAAAGGCAGTCAGGCTCCATGTCTTTAACTGCAGTATTTTCTAACGTGCAGTAGAATCCAATGGAAAAAAACCTGCCCCATAAATTCATGATTTATGAAAGTCACATGATTTTATCAGCAGATTATTTCTAACTTTTCTTACTACATGCTCAACAGAGTATGCAAAGGCTGTACTGAAGCTGTACTAAATAGTGCTTACACTATTTTCATACTGTAAAACATAGTACAAAATAATTCTGAATAAAATGTACTGCACTATATTGAAGGCCATAATTTTAAGAGAATGCATTTTTTTTTCCTAAATAATTTAAAGTAATATGGGAAAATCAATATTTAATCTTTCCAGTACTATTGTACACTGGGGAAGAACTGGATATATAGTTCAGGATGATAAAATGTTAGAATGAATATATACACTCTACAGTTTGTTACAGGATCTTGAATAGTTGCATGTGAATTACAATGAATACACCCTTCTGCTTCAAAGTCAGGAGGTTTAGGGTGATTTTTTTATTTTTTTATTTTTTTTAGGAGGGTAGAATATTTTGGTAGCAACAAAAAGAAGATTCTAGTCATCTAGGAACAGATATACCCTATTTTAGAGGGTATGTCAAGCTACATCAATGGCTTCCTTGAGAAATTCAGTGTGCAATTAAGAGCCAGGCTCTCATCTGCTTTAAATCAAATTAAAATAAAATCTTCTCTTCCCCTGAGTTAATGGTTTGCATGAGCTGAATATTGTCCAGGTGTAGAGCTTGGTCTGTCTGAAATATACACAGCAAGGGAGATAATAAGAAAGACCATAGACTCCTATGTATGTAAACATTAAAACAGGATTAGTGGGATGGTTAGGAACACAGTAAACAATACATACCTAATCTCTCAAATTGGTTTTCTGAATCTGTCATGTCATATGAACATGTAATTAGTTCTTATAAAGATCCCTTACCAATGTTTTCAGACATATGTTAATTTGTAAAGTGAAAGTGTGAAGTTTCATCAAGGCAATTCCCAAGGCCTGTGGTTAACAAGAGTCTTCACAATAGGAACCCACAGAGCAGTTGGTAATTGCTGCATTATTTGGAGTTGTGAGGATAAAGTTACCAAGACTGCATTGGAAGCAGCCAGGTGCTATGACTGCCCCTGTCAGATGTTTTGCTCTAATGGGACATCTCTAGGAAATCCTGTTGTCTGAATGTTCACAAGTGCTTCTTAAAAGAGCATGTGAGAATTAGGAAATTGTTTAAGAAAACCAGTTTATTTTAACACTTAAAGAAACACATTACAGTACAGTAATTATATATAAATGAAGCAGAATTGTGAATGTCCTGCTGTCTTTTCAATCAGTCCATTGGCAGAAATATCTTGCAGAGTTCATGCTGGTCAGTTAATATTCCCAGTGCAAAAGAATTTTTATCCATGACAGCGTTTTATTTAACATACCACATAGAATGGAACGGAAAGATTTTTTTTTTTTTATTTAGTAGGCAAAAATATGTGTACAGCTGCCATGGGTTGGTACAGTGATGTCTTTGCCTTCCATCAGTGTTGAATTGTGCAAAAGAACACCAGTCCCAATGGCAGAATATCTTGTGTGAATATTGTCTCTTCACCTGAAATGCTTGAGCCACTCAGGCTTGTGTACAAATGCTAATGCTTTTCCTCCTTTGCCCATTATCCTGCCACAGTAAATAGACATAACCCAAGCTAAATACTTTCCTCTTACAGAGGAATCACAGCAGATGGGCTGGGACAGGAAGGCACATCAGTGTCCTTGTAGCCTGCATTCCCCTTTGGCCTAACATTTGACAGTGCATATGCTTTTGGCTTGTGATAGGGCAATGGTCAAACAACAGCAGAGAAATTTTTATCTGTTAGCATGACAACCTTTGCTGGTGTTGGAGTACTTGTGCACTCATGTAAATTGCAAATGCAGCTAGTTAGGATGGAATGAATAAAAGTCTTGTATAAGGATCTACAAAATTGTTTCCAAAAATACCTTTTTTTTTTTTTTTTTGGTAACTTTCATTCCCAAATGACTTTAACCTATTAGACACTGGAAGAGGGATACTGAACATTACATAGATTTTGCACATAACTGTTATGACTGCGGGTCTAAAAAGAGACTCCTATAGACAACATGCTGATTTGAGAGGACACACTCAATGCTCTTAGTAACTCTCATGTTTTCTATTATACTCAGAACAAAACACTGCTGACAAAATGTTTTTAACCAAAGGTGATGTGTAAAGTTCAAATGAAAAAAAAAAATTAAAGAGAGGAGATTGTGGTTTTGTAGGTATTTTTATAACTTTGAGTAGCAAAAGCCTTAAATTCTACCTCCACTCCACCTTCTACACTCCTGTTGGAGAGTACAAATGGCCACGCTGTATCTCTTTTTAATTTATTTATTTTTTTTCCTGGAAATACTGTTTGGTAGTGTAAGCTCAAAGGGTCTTACTCTTTTGTGGGATTAGATGTGTCTGGGGCTTACACAAACAATGAGTCAGGAATTTCTACCATGGGTTAGGTGTAGCTCATTTGTCTAATTGAGGCAACAGAAAAAACATTCAGTTTCAGGATAGCATGAAGGAATTATTATACCTTTCAGATGTCTACACAGATAAGCGGTTCAAGCTAAAGGGTATTTATGGTCACAGAATGTTTAAAATATATTTCTTCCTCAAAATGCTACTCTGTGGAGAGTGTTACCCACACCTTCTCTTCCCCTTCTCTCAGGACAGCATGGAAAGAACAGTCCTTTGCTTTTCCTGAGAGCAGGATATGCTTTGTTAGCCTTTGCTGACTTTAAAAATCAAGCACTTTTTCTCCTCTGCACCTGTCCTCATAAATAAAACCCCCACAGTACTTAGATCTAGATAAATGTATGTTCGATCTGTATCTATGCCATAATTAAAGGAAAAATGTTCTTCCATTTTTATTTCTACAATTTCAGTGAAAGAAGTAAGGTTGTATTATACAGCTGCAAATGAGAAAGGAATGCTACCAGTGCTGAGACACAAAGTTGCAGCTAGGAAGATTTTATCTTATAATGCAGCACTTGACTACAAGATCGTTTGCCTCATCTTATGTACATGGAGTAGCAACAAAGGTATAATTCCTGATCTTTTTTTCCTAAGTCTAGTCTGCTCAAGAGTTACAAATATAACTCCTCTCTCTTCTGTCCTCAGTCATAACTATATCCAGGAATGACCTTTAATATCCTGTCTTGAAAGACATTGAAAACAAGTGTGTGACATAAACCAATAAAAAGTTGTATAGGTTATAAGCAAGAGAGAGTACAGAATCAAGTTTCCTAATGCGTATTTCTGCTAGTTCTGACCCAACCAACCTTAGTAAGGTTGGTTGTCTCAACTAGTAAGACATCCTATTTTGAAGACAGTCCTAGAGTTTCAAGATTACAGCAAAAAATTACATTAAGATATTATGATATGAATATGCTGAAAATACTCTGAAGTCTATCTGAAAAAAAAATCATTAGAAATAATAATTTAATGTTTCCTTAAGAAAATGTAATCACCTGGTAGAAAACACATAGGTGCAGAAGGCTGACAGTGGCCAGAAATGTTCCATCCTGCCTTCCACAGGAACAGAGCCATGTCTGTATTTCATACTTCTAAAACACATGCTGTTACTGCGTGAAGTAGCTTGGATGCTCACAGGAGTTTGCCCTCTGTGTGCTCTGATGTGCTGTGAGAACCTTACAGGGGGTGCAGGGAAAATTAGTCTCACTGGTGCTTTTGTCCATAAAGCTTAGGAGATGCAGCTGAGATGCAGCTGAAATTACAGCAGATCTGTGGTTGAACTATGGGCAGACATAATGCATACCTCTGAATGTATGCCAAGCCCAGATTGGCATTGGTGTTTGCTCCATGTAACATTCAATTTTCTGTGGGATTGTGCAGGGTGCACAGTAGCAGTTTGTTCCTTCTAGTTTTCATCTAAAGGATTCTTAACCCAAGGGACTTATTTTATTGTGTGTGTGCATATACTTTTATACTTACACCGTAACATTGAATGACACAAGTTTGTTTGAACCTGTTAAAATATTCAGTTGGTGGCATGTGATTTAACTTGAGTTCATTGTCAATATAAGTAGGTCCAAGCACAGAGTGGAAGGCAAACATCTGTCTTATTTCAACATTTAAGCTGATCATAAAAATGACAAGAAGGTGTCTCATTCATCTTCTGCTCTGTAGAAAGCTTGGTCATCTTGCACATCTTAGGGCAGACCTCAGAGCAGGACAATCCTGGAATGTTAAAACCCACAGTAAATAAATGATGTGATTATTATGACTGTGTGTATTCAGGGGTAAGAAACTGTGCCCTAGCCTTAGGATAGGTGTGAAATGTTGATAGACATCCTGCCAGTAGGTTCAAAGGGACTTGAATTAGACTGTACAGAATAAAAAATTTGTCCCAGCTGAGAGAAAAATATATACATATCCCACCTAATTTTTAATAAAATGTTTAGTAGTCTTACATCTGCATGATGTAAATTGGTATAGTCCCACGACTATCACTTTGGTGCAGTTTTAGTGGTCACCTGACATCAGACAGGGTGAACACATCACAAAATTTTCTAGAGGAAAATTGTATAAAAATTGGGAAAAAAATATCTAAAAAGGGTGTAACTGTATATACCAGACTGAGTTACTGCTGCTTTCTCAGTCGTACAGTTCCAGTTAGAAAGAGAAAAGATTGTTTCATGGAAGATGAAATAGATTAGGAATTTTATGCTTCCCAGGTAAGTAGAGATGGGCTAAGGACACCCTAGTGGCCTTTCCACTTTTATTTTGGGTAACATATATAGTATTTAGTTGTTGGAGTAATCTCCATAGCTAGCTGAGAGATATGGAGCATGTGGAATTCAGGGGAAATTTAAAAGCAAATGAAGGCTAAAGCTAGATTTACAAAGCCTTTGATGATGAAAGGCTGGGTAGGCTTCTCTTTTTAATTTAAAGGATATAAAGCAAGGAGAATGTAAAGGGACATGCCACCATAGTGGGGGACAGGCCTGTAGGGACAGTGCTGGCACATTGAGGGTAGCTCAGACAAGATACAAGCAATCTCTTTCAGGAATAAATCATTCTTCCTGTTCAGCAGCAGGGGTTTTTTTAAAAAAGAACTGCAGGTTTTCAAGCTTTGGCAAATGAGAAACAGGACTTGCTTGAGAGACCAGCAGAAAAGATGGATGTTCACATAGCTTTTCTATCAGCAAGAAAGTGAACTTCCCCTGGGGCTAGGAGGATGGCTGAGGAATTTTATCAGAGATTCATTGATCCTCTTTCTGTGGTGTTTTCAAGGGCTTTCAACGATATCTTGAATGAAAGAGCATTAGGATCTTTACCATATAAAGGCCTTTGCATTATTTTTTTTCCTATGGTAAGAATAAAGATTTAGAGAGTACTGTATATTGGAGACTTACTGCCTATTTGAAATAGATTACAAAAGTTTTATTCTATTTTAGCTAAGAAACTGGGAAAGAAAATAACAAGGCAATTATTACTTCTCAGTCACTCTAATATCTTTAAAGGTCACATACTGGCAGGCACTTTGTGTAGTTTCTGGGAATTATTCTAAATTGCAGGAAAAGACAAAGAATGTACTAGGCTTGAATCTAACCAGAGATTCTGGACAGAGTGAAAAGTATCTAAAATATCTCATCTGGATTATCCTATAGCTTATTAACTTGCATTGCAAATACCTTACAGTTTAATGAAATGTGTTCCATTACCCTTTTTAGTGTTTTTCTCTGATTCTTTTGTTGCATGGGAGGTATGAATTTAAGAGGAATTTAGTCACTCAAGTGGTGGGAGAGAGCTTTTGTAATGTCCCTGAAAACTGTCACATTTACAAATGATATTATAATAATTACTCAAATCTGTGTAAATGTGTATATGTGTCCATACATACATGAAAAGATACATTCATATATGTAGATACCAGTTTTCAGCATTAACATTCATAAACTATACAGAAAGAAGGTAGTGATTAATGTGAGTAAAAGTGTGACACTGGGGTGTTTATTGTGGAATACAGGCCAGATGAGCCTGTTTGCTTTGGTTTTGATTTGGTTTCTTAAGGTTAACTGATTTTCAGCTATGATTCAATATATAAACTGAAATAAACTTTTTTCTCCTGTCAGGTGAAAGTGGTGAAGTAGAATAGATGAGTCTTGACTTTGTCAGGAAAAGATATTTTAATTAAACACTTTACTTTTTTTTTTTTTTTTGTATTTTTGTGACATATATGTAAACTTCTATCACAGGTCCTTCCCGATGGTTTGAGGCACGAAATGCAACTAAATGGAGATCTTAACACTTAATGTCTGGTAGATAAAGTGTCCCTCTGTTTTTCACTGCTGACCATATCAAGAAATAACCTATTCTACTTTAAAGTGATAATAACATAACTGGAAAGGGAGATGGCTACTGGAAAGGGAGATGACTAAATTAAGTAGCCTGTACCTCATCCATGACCTGTTCTGGAAGGGTTAGTGACAAGGTAAGCAAGTGTCTTTCTGACGATCCTCTTTGGTTTTCTAATCTTCAGTACTCTTGCATAACTGAAAATCTTGACTTTTGTAGAGTTTGCTTTTTTCATTCTTACTATCATGGGTTTTATTAGTAATATCATAGGTGTTGTTCAGATGGAGGTAAAAGACAGAACTTGCTTTATACTAAAGTGCAGTTTGTTTATAAAATGTTTTGGTTTTTAATAGTGACTGAGGAAATTCAGAAGAAGTTTGGGACATGAATGCTGGATTCCATCTCTGTGGAATTTAATAGAATTAATTTTATTTTTAGTCTTAGAAATTAGGGGTGTGAAAGACCTACGTGTTTTCATGTAATTAAACTATTTAATGATTCATTTTATCTCTTTTGAAGTCTCAGTAATAAAGGTAGGAAGAGGTATGAAGATAAAAGAAAAGGGGCATGGGTACTTTCAAGTACAGTCAAGGTCTGGCAGTGTCAGCTAACACTCAGCTGGGACACTCAATATCCTTCCCTGTTTCTTTGGTGCCTTTTCCTGAATATTTATGTAACATTTTTGTTTTCTATTAAAGCAGTATTTGCAGTTTGAAGTTCTATTGATCAGCTTGAGAATGTACTCTAGTGTTAATAGTGTCTACTTCCATCTCTTTGGAGATTTACATTATGCTATTTCTAGATACCTTAGAAAGAAAAGTCTCAGATTTAACTCAAGTTTTTATCCAGATAATTTATAGTAGGGACCAAAGTAACTCTCAGACATATTTGGAGGTCTAAGACCAAAAGTCAATATATTTCACATCACTTGCTATTTAGGGTTGCCAGACTCACTTCAAGTTCATACAGTAGAGTGCAGCCTCTCTGACTAAATTAAACAACTAGAGTAGATAATCTGAATACAGATTTTTTTTTTAATGACATTTTTATCCTCTTTTGATATATCACACAAAAGAGAGAATAATTAAATGTACCTTCTGCCTGTCAAGCTGCCACTATAAGGCTCTTGACTTTCACAATATTTAGTACAGATCTAGGATCTAGTTGTTGCTGCCTAGGACACGGGGAGTTTTTCACCAGAAATTAACTTCAATAACAGTATCTGAAGCAATTACATTTATTGTCCATATCTTGATGGAATAAGGTCACCTGTGATGAAAGAAAAACAAGAGAAGGAAACTGAAGTATTGTGCTAGATTTCTTCAGTTTAAAATTTAGCAGTGTCATGTCCTTGGCCACTGAACTATAAACCTATAGGTCTCTAGTGGATGGAGAGTGCAGTACACTGTCAATCACAGACTGTGAGGCCTATCTCACTATTGTCTAGCTTTACATGCAAATGCTATCTTTTAATGAGATCTTAGCTATTAGAAATCCTTCCAGGTTGTGCTAGGATTCCAGTTCTTCAGGCATTCAACTATTTTGATTACTTCAGCCTCTATCAGCTTATTGGATTTTTGGTCTTACATGGGACACCTCCTTGGTAAGGGAAAGGTTTGGCCAGAAGACTGCAGTCAGCCCCATATCTCAGCCACTTCTTCACTATGTGAATAGACAAATGTGAACTTTCAACTGCTTTCAGGCAGTTTGGACATTATGATGCTAAATTTATTGTATCCCAAAATATTATTTGACCTTTGATATAGTGTAAATGTGTATTAAAATAGCATCCACAAGTCCCCGCTGATGCCCTGGTTCATGAATGCCATACCTGTGGGTAATAAGAGACAACCTATTTGCTTGGGCAAATTGCTATTAAATAGAAAAGACAGTTCCTCATGTCTGTTAAGTGCTTTTCTCCCAGTCCTTCCACTGGTTTGCCCAGGGTAGGCCAGGGTTTTTCTGAGAAGAGCTAAATATTGAACCCAGATTTGCTGAGTCCTTATTTAGCATCTTAACGATAGTGTTATATTTTTTTTCCTTTCACAGCCAGAATATTTGCTTTCCATTTTTCAGAGCCTGCTTTAAAGAGAGGCTAAATTATTAAATGAAGGCATTAACATTTTGAAAACAAAAAGCTCAAGGACACACGTACAGTAGCTCAGCCTGCAGTGGTGTGGGTGGTGTATTTCAATTGATACTGTAAGTGCAGAATTAGCATAATCAACAATCATTACTCTAGAGTCTCAGGACTCTCTGATGCTCTTGCTGTGAGTAGAATGTGCTCCAGCATGCTGTGCTCCACTCACTGAGAAAATGAGAGATACAGAGAGACCACAGATTAATGATCTCCAGTTAGCCAGTTTCACTCTTGTAGGTAGCAGCACGTAGGTTCAAGATGAGGAAAAGTTCCAGTTCACATATTTGAATTTTAAAGGGAATATCTATCCTTTGAGTATATGCTAGCACAATCCTCACTGCAGTGTAACAGAGTACTATTAATGAAATCACTGCTGGCTTTTTATATATTACTGCTGTTGACATTTTTTGCAGCTGTTGGAGAAATGACTCAAGGCCTCTAAGTCCTCAGTCATTTTTCATTTATGGGATATTCTCTGCACACTCAATTCTGACTTTTGTATTTATTAATTTCTTATTGTACCTGAGGATCGGAGTGATATTTAATAGGATTTTTATAATCTTGCAGAGAGATTGGCTTGTTATCTGAAATTGCCTTTACTGACCTGATGTCTATTTAGACAGGACCAAATTCTGACATCATGTAGCAAGCATACCCTCTTTCATTTATGTTTCTTGAAGCTTTTTGCATGATGCCTCTAAATTTTAAAGTTTTGGATCATTTTTATTTATAAGGCAGATCTAGAGCCTACAGTGTTTACTAGCAGTCTGAGTAACAGTGGTAGTAAGTGGTCACACAGTCAACTGCAAATACTGACATTTTAGATTTAGACTTTTTGCTTTCCGACCTTCAAATATAAACTGATATTGTACTTCAAAAACTTCATGAGCTATAGAAGAAGCTTCTGTTCCTGAATAGCGTAAATGAGATTAAGATGACACTCAAATATACACAGAGGAATATATTTAATAACCTTTAAATAACCTCAGTATCTCTGTGCTTGAAAGAATGGAATATCATGATTTCTAATGAATCAAAAATTCATTTTTTTGTTGATTCAGCTTCCTCAGCGACTTGGCAAGATTCTTCAAATTGGCAGTGCTAAGAGATTACAGTCCACTTTGAAATTAGCAGAAGTACTTTGATATTGCCTGATCATTTTTGCCCTATCCAAATGCTGTGTTCTACCTTTCAGTAGTAATTATAATATAATTCCATGCATGTCAGGTTAGAATAGTTAATAGAACTAAATGGCTCATTTCCCTCTTTCCTTCATTTAATCTCCAAGGTTTATTACCCCCAGTAAAGAGAGAGAGAGATGTCCATTGCAAGAAATTGTCCACAGTGTTTTCAAATGAGATTGCACGGAGGTGTATAGATTTTTGTGTAATTACTCACCTACATTTTTTCTGCTAACCTTTATTACTCTTGCTGCTTTTGATCTCACTAACAGCATTGTTTTAGAAGATGAGAAATGCTTTAAAATGTTTGCTTTCTGAATCAATGCACATAGACCTGATAGAATGGAAAATGAGCCTTTTCACCATCCTTGTGTTCTCTAAATAAATGGAGCTTGATTCTGCCTGTGCCAAGTCCTTGCTCAGGGCTTGATTTCCTTATCTACCAGTCTGGGTGTCACAGAATGACTTACATCCCAGTGTAACCTCCCTCTCCAATGGTCTGGACACACCAGTGTTACATATCAGCTGGTCTAGCTCTCCTTTGTGGGCCTATGACTGGAGAGGTCTTTAATGACATTTCATTCTGAAATACATAAAACCAGAGATGTCATAATGTGCTTACAAGGTTTTTATGGAGAGTTGGGAAGACCATATGTCTCAAAATGTGGTATGATGGCACGTGGGTGTGTTAGAGGATAGAATGTTTCCTGGGCTGGAGGACATCAGAGAGTGTGTAATGAAGCACACCATTAATTACTTTAGCACAACACTGCATTTCTGTGGTGTAGAGCCATCCTCATCCATTCCTGGTTTTGACTCAAAGGAACTACAGAGTGAAGAGGACAATCAGGTCATAAGATGCCTCCTATCTTGAGCTTAGATAGTAAAAATGACACATTATTATGAGTAAAGTTTGCTGTATAATATTTTTCATTATAAGTCTATTAGAACTTTCCCAAACACTGATATTTTAGGTGTAAGCTTTTCCATAACTTGAGTAGTTATTTTATTTTAATGCTTCAGTAAAAAGTCTCAGTCATTTAAAATGAAAATTAATTTAGGAGAAGAAAAATGTTGGGTGTTTTTTTTCTTATAAATAGTATTATAATTTGTGTCTTTGAAGTGCTCTAGTGCCTTTAGGCTTCGGAGCTGGAGCAGAGCAATATATTTGTCAGGGTGCTTTTCTTCTATGCTTCTGAAAATACGCTTAGTTTGGAACAAATTATTAGACTCTGAAAAGCCACAGGTTCATATACAGTGAAGCATACTGCCAAAAAGCCTGCTGTTGAATTTTCTTCATTCTCAGGTGTAGAGAAAGTTGCCAAGCCTGACAGAACCTGATCTATGGCTGTAGTAGTGCAGCTGAAACCATGCCTTTGTTACTGGGGCAGCAGAGCTGTGCTGGGAGGTATGTGTTTCAGGTCTTTCTTGTGGTTTTGCTAATTATTCTGGATTCATCACTGCAAGACCTCATCTATCTACTTCAGAGAGGATGGTTGAGTGGTTTCATAGATATTTTGTCTGTCCTCTCCTGTCCCCCATTCCTTGGTAGTTGATTCACGCAGAGAAGAACTTACCTTCATCAGCTATGCTGTTCATCAAAATCCCTTGGTCTAGACTGATGGTTTAAAAAATCTGAATTAAAATCTATTGACTTCCAATGTCATGCTGAAATATGGCTTATTTGCAAGGACTTTATATTTTTTAAGCTTCCTTTTACTTTCTCTTCCTTTTACTTATCTTCTTATTTTACCCCCAAAGCTGAGATTAAATATACCATCTTAATTCAGACATTATATTTATGTACTGATAAACTATTAATTGTTCTTATTATATTTTTATATATCTTCTTTTTTTTTTTTTTTTTTTTGCATTGCACATCCTGGATGCTGAATGAAAAACTGAGCAGTAATGAAAGCAAATGTAATTTGTTGTTGAGATGAAAACTAACTAGAATCTCTGAATTTGTCATTATTTTCTAGATAATTTTATTTAAGAATTTACTAGAAGTGTAAGGATGCTGAACTGAAGCTGCAAAGTGAGCTTGTATAATTTCCTATTTTCTATGCGCTTGCCTTTTTAGTTGTGGTGAGCCATGAAGTATTTAGTTTAATAATTAGATTTAAAAGAAAGTTTATACAAAGCTACACAGTGCCACACAGACATAAATACATTTAATTGTTAAAATTGCTGAACAAAATATCTCCCAGGAAGAGCTTTACTATTACAGTTTTCACACTTCAACATCAATTATGTAAATAGCAGACTCTGAACCCAGATATTACTTATTTTCCAGTGATGAGGTGAGTTTTATCACTCCTTATCACTAGGGCATTAGTCACCTCCTGATAATCTAGGACATCTGTACCTGGGTCAAGATAGTCTGTTACATCTGTACTTGAGTCATGGCCAACAGTGGGGTGATATCAAACTTCAAAGGGTGTGGATCTGTGCATCTGGAAAAAAATACCAGAATGTTTTTACATCTAAGATGGGACAGGGTGAAAAAAATATCTGATGAAAATCAATTATCTTGGATCCTATAAATATTGATCTCAAAGTGAGACCGTTTGAGCTTTCCTGAATTGCAGTGTCCCTGAGTGAGATGTCCCTTGGGCACAAACCATGTAAAGTTTCAGGACAAAAGTCAGACTTCTCAATAGTCAATTATCATCAGCTGGGAATGCAAAAGCATTGTATTTGCTCTAAACTTGAGAAGAATTAAATTTTATCTATAGGCTAGCTTGTCTTTCATCCACCTCTCATCTATTTCTTTGAATATACACATTTGTTTTCATGAGTGTGGATGTATATATATTCCACTGGATCCAAGTAACTCTGTTTTTATGCTCTGTGCTTATATTTGTGCATATATATTTTTTTTGATTAAGGGTACCTTGCACCAAGTTAGTGTGAATCTTATCATTATTGAATCTGTAATTAAGTCACTATTTTGATTATAACATATTCTACTGAATCATCTTGTTCAATTTAAATTGGTTCATGATTAAGTGCTGCTAAAAGTCAACCTTTTGATCTACCTCTTACCATCAATAAATCTTAAATTGCTGCTAAATTATAACCGTGTCAATATTTTCACCTTTGACTGTCTTCTCATATGTTCTCAGTCACACCACACTTCTAAAATATGCTCAGCCACATCATATTATTAACACATGTTCATCTCTTTGTGTTTGGAAGTGAAGACAGTATTTTACACAATTAGTAATACCTACTATAAGCTGCTAAGTAGCATATCCTCATAATGTGACAAGTAAGTATATTGTTAGCTAACATGGATAGTGAAATATCATTGTGGGAGTTAAATGATGAGATGAAATGGTCCATGAATTGGAAATGTGGGTTACAGTTCCTTAGGTATTATAGACTATATCACTAATGAAGCAATTTGTTCTGTGTCCACTCACATTTCATTTGCTGCCATCAAGAATTAAGAGATGTTTTAGTAAGGTCATTCCAGATTAGCTCTTTGTTTTTTGCAAAGATCTCATTAAAATACAGAGAAGTTCTAATTTCTCGTCAAGATGATGTTAATTCAACAGGAGAAGAAATACTGAGGAAGGAATCTGTGCAAGAGAAATGAATGTTAGTGTTTTGTTTGGGTTTTTTTCTCGTTTGTTTGTTTGTTTTTTTTTTACTGGAAGTAACTTACATGGAAAGACATCCTATTGAAAATAGTAGCAAGTCATGTTACTGTAAGAATTGGCTGGACACCTTGGCCTGGTTAAAGAAGTGTGTCTTCTTGTCTGAGCTTTGCACAGAAGTGCAGACTCATAAATAAATTGAATAGAAAATAAGATTTCTCCCTTTGCTGGTTGTCAGTATTGCAGCTAAACGAGAAAGTAATTTCTCCAACCATCATGCATTTACTTCCTAGTCATCCTTGGAAACTTGTAACAGGGAAGAGCACTGTAATTGACATTTCATTCTAATAAATTGGCTGCTTTGCCTGAGTTCTGACTGGCTGATAAAGCTCATGGAAATCCAGAGTCTCATTATGAACTGAACAATTTCAGTCCAGCCCTGTGGCAATCTAAGTGCTTAACCAGCAAAATAGGAAAGACAAGATTTGGGGATTCTGCTTTCCAAAATGCACAAGAACAGAGTAACTGAAATAATCAAGTTGTCCCTGTATAATAAAATTCTTTTTCAACTTACAAATCCAAATGAAGGAATTTTAAAAGAATATATATGCCAGTTTAAATAAGTAAAGGCACAGGCATGAATATATCCCAACTATAACTTCACTGAAGTTAAAATTCAGATAAATTTCATCATAATATCACATTTTTTAAAGGAGAAAAAAACCACACTGATCTTGTCTGCAAGAAAATGTGATGCACATCAAATCATTCCTCAGGTCATATTTTCTGAATAGATATGAATAATATTACACAGACTAAGGTATTGATCTTGCAGGTCCTCTAGAAATGAAGAGTCATGTCTTGCACTTGTTCTATTTTACCATTCCATCATGTTTTCATTCACATGGGCTTCTTTTCTTGAGAATGCATTACTTATATAATGACTCTCTGAAAAATATTCATTTTTTCAGCTTGCTTTTTCTGTGCATGTGCTTTGTATCAGAAGTTAAAACCGAAGTTTGTCTGGCAGGATAATTGTGCAGATGTTAAGATTTTTTTATTTCTTTGTGGTTTTAAAATTTATTTTGATTTGTAGAAATGCCACGGGTTTTGTTTCTGTGTTTGTTTGTTATGTTTTCATGCTAACCTTCTCAGTAATGGCATGATCATTGGACAGCTGTTTTCCACTCTGCAAAATGCCTTATTAGTATTTGGCCACTAACCATGGAATTTTCACATATTTGTATTTTTTTTTTACTGTTCACGAGCAAAGAGGGATCATAAAGTCATCTCATTCCTAATAGATGGAGCAAGAAACCCCGATAATCACTAAAACATAGAAACTTTCAAAATAACTCCTGGAACTAGGGTTACTCCCAGGTCTTGAATTTCTATGTCAGGCTGGAAAGCATCTCAAAAGTCTGACAGACAGATTTCTGTGGAGGTGAGCATGGGGACTGGGTTTCTCACAGGCTCCATGGGATTTTCCATAGAGCTGAGAATCCTGAAACTCCAGTGCTGGAGCTCCCTTCTCATGAGTGTGACTCAGGGTAGTGGGGTGAACGTAGAGATGTCTTTGTCTTGTCATTCCTTTATTATGCCTCTGAGAATAAATGCCTGCTAGTAAACTAAAGGTGCTCCACACTGTTCTCCAGCACCAAGGTCAAAACAGGCATAAAACTACCTGTAAATAAAACATTCAGCTCCTGCTCTGCAGGCAGGTCTGGTGAAGGTCTCTTATCCAT
This sequence comes from Alcedo quadribrachys, assembly GCA_033439865.1. NCBI lineage: Eukaryota > Metazoa > Chordata > Aves > Coraciiformes > Alcedinidae > Alcedo > Alcedo quadribrachys. The sequence goes on from JAABPQ010020846.1 coordinate 21,122, forward strand.
GCTAACCCCTGAACTGTGTCCAAGAACTATTTTGGACCGTGCCAATTTATCCAGACAAGAACAGGGATGGTTCCAGGGAGCTTATGGTGTAGACTGACAAGATCCACTGCGCAGGGAAAGTATCCTTCAGCTGTGTATAACCTAGGAGCACACGCTTAGACCTGAAGATTTAGCACTTTGATTCCAATATTAATTCATACTTAGACATTTTTGAAACAATTTTTTTCATTATTCTGAAATTATATTTCTTATTTTCCGCTGTGCATAATTACAAAAAAGTGCATTTTACTCTTAAAAAAAAAAAAGGGAAGATGTGCTATAGCCACTATTAATTACTTTTGAGAACATCACTCTGTCTCTTAGTCCTGTAACTTATGTGTCACCTTGAGCCCCCATTTCCTTAAGGGATATATTATGTCTACATTTTATTAAAAGCTTAATGCATGACAAACAACGTCAGGGGAATACACTGCTAGTCTGATACATCTGAGTGGCTCAGAGGTAATGGTCCATGTGCATGCCTTACCTTGTGGAACCCTGTCGGGAATCAGAAGTTATTCTGGTGAGCTCACTCTTGTGTGAAAGAGAGATGAATATCTCATATTTATCTTGGAGCTTGAAGGGGAAGAAAATGCATAGTGGTAGTATGATGGATACTTGGTAACATCTCCCCCGTGTTAATTTTGTTTGCATGTTTGATCCCTGTGAAACAATTCTCTATGTCCATTTGTAGTCTCCTGTCCACTTTGTTCTTTTTCATATTATCTTCTTTTGTCTTCTCTTTTTCAGAATTAATTTCCTCTTCTTTCAAAAATTTCCATAGCATTTTCAGTACTACAAACTATCCAGTACTGTTAAGCTGTCAACTTATATGTCTGTTTGACTTGTGGTAAAATTAATCACTTTTTAAAGCATTTTGAAGAAGCTTCCTATAAATAGTAAGTTTTATTAAAAAAAAAAAATATTCTGTATTTTTTTTTTTGCATTGGCAAATTACAAAATAATCTTTAAAAGTTTCCATGGTGCCCTTGAAACACTTGACACCAGTCAAGGATCTTTGGTACTGGTGTCCTGGTTTGAGTTAGAACCGAGGTAATTATCTTCACTGATTTTACTTTTCAGTTGAGTCTCTTCTAACTAACTGCACTTTCTGAATTTAACAGTATATTTTCACAGGCAGTGTCTGCTTCCAGCAGAGATAATGCTTCATGTTTACAGTTCACTATCAAGTAATGGTATGAAGATCAAGGTCACTACTAGAACTTGTGTAGTTCTATCAGACTGGATCAATAAACCTAGAATAATTGTATGAGATTCAGAAAGACCAAGTGCTGGGTCCTGAACTTGGGTCACAACAACCTCATGCAATGCTGCACACTTTGGGTAGAGTGACTGGAAAGTTGCCTGGTGGAAAATGACCTGAGGGTGTTGGTTGACAGGTTGCTGAATATGAGCCAGCAGTATGCCCAGGTGGCCACAAAGGTCAATAGCACCCTCACTTCTATCAGAAATAGTGTGGTGAGCAAGACTAAGGGAGTGATTGTATTTGACACTGGTGAGGTCACACCTTGAATATTGCATTTAGTTCTGGGCACTTTACTACAGTAAAGTGTACTTTACTGAGTTTCTGGAGCATGTCCAAATAAGGTGGTGAAGGTTCTAGAGCAAAAGTCTTAGGCAGTGCAGTTGACCAAACTGGTGGCTTTTTCCTGGAGAAAAGGAAGCTGAGGAGTGACCTTCTTGCTCTCTACAGTCACTTGAAAGGAGGCTGAAGCAAGGTGGAGTCAATCTCTTCTCCCAAGTAACAAGCAATAACACAAAGAAATAGCCTCAGGTTGCAACAGGAGAGGTTTTTCTTCACTGAAAGCATTGTGAGACATTGGAACAGGCTGCCTAGGGAAGTGGTTGAGTAACCATCCCTGTAGTTACCTGAAAAAAAAAAAAATAGATGCAGCACTTAGTGACATGTTTTAGAGGTGACTTGTCAGGGCTAGGATGCTGGTTGGACTTGACAATCTTAAAGGTCTCTCCCAGTGAAAATGATTCCATGAGTCTATGGTTTTGTGGTGAAGTTGACAGTGGTAGGTTAATAGTTGGAATGAATGTTCTTAAGTCTTTTCCAGCCTAAACATTTCTATGATTCTCAGATAGAACGTAAGATTTTGGGTATAAGAATCTTACCTGGGGAAGCTATCCTCGACGTTTGTGTTTCTTAGGGCTG
>JAABPQ010020846.1:23442-35846 GCA_033439865.1 Alcedo quadribrachys
GAAAATGTGGAGGATTTAATTGTTTATTAATTAACTTAAATTATCAAGTCTAGAAAATGTAAATCAGTTTTAAATGTACCACTTTCACTCTAAAAGCATAAAAATCAGTAGTGCTGCTTATGACTTGCATTTATAATTGTCATATCCCAGATACCACTACTTCATATGCTCAGATTGTCACATTGGTAAAGTTTGATTCTATAATATACTTTTCACGTAATACAATAATATTCATTTATTATTATCATTATTAATAATAATAGTAACAATATGGCAATAGACTCAAAGACATGTAAAGATACATATAGTCCTGAAAGTGAAGCAGTATCAAAGAAAATAATTTGCTGCTATGGTAGAAACTGTCAGCTTTCACACAAAAAGTCATTAACTTTTTTTGCCTTTGAATTATAATTTTGGACTTTCATATAACACCAAGGTAATAGATTTTCATTATATTCAGAGTGCAAAAACATTGGCTCTGGAAAAAGCAACAGGGCTCAGATTAATAGGAGCCGACAAGATGACCAAAGAGGAAGTGGCAGCATGGCTGGCACCATGGCTCAGTGGTTGTGACAGGCAATTAGTGAACAGAACAGAACAGATGTAACAGGAGGCAGCAACAATTTACTGAAGCATTTTCTTGCTCACTCTGTAGAGCAGAGCACTGATACTGTTTGCTGATACAAATAAATACTAATATGATTTTGGGACAGGAAAAGATGGAGTGTGCACAGTCATCATACATGATTGAAACAACTTCCACAAAACAACAACAAAAGAAACCCCAAACACCAGGGTCAGGTAGACTAAGGAAAAACAAACAAAACCAAAGGGAAAAAAAATACAATAAAATACAATAAGATAAAACAACACCAAAAAGTAAAACAAACCAAAACAATCTTTGGGCTTCTGAAGATATTGAGATTCTTGCCTCATAACATGCTTTGAAAAAATATCATACTGTAGAGAACTTGTAATTGCATGTTCATCTTTCACAGCACTCAAAGAGGAAGAAAAATGATTATTTTATTTTTCCCCTGTTGTTCTGGGACAGGCTTATATTACCACAGCTACTCGAGGTTGCTGCTGGTTGCTGTGCTGATATGGAGAGAAGAGCCTGATATGCCCTTACCTGCATGGTCAGAGGAGAGAATAGCAATAATGCGGGAAGTTTTTGTGGCTACAATTGTTGACTTGCAGTTTTTAAAACTCAGCAATATTTTATACTTTGCTTTTTAAGAATTTTTTAATAGGACAGATATAACAATGTTCTAAATTAAATTAATCTGCTTCAGAGAACTGATGAGTTGTGTTTCCAGAAGGTGCTGGGTAGGTGTCTTCAGTCTCAGAAGATGAAGCCTTCAATATGAGACTGGATGAGTTACCATTTTCTACTATACTAAGAGTTGTGATTTTCTGAAATGTAGCAGTGAAACTATTATGTTGTTTTTAAAAGCTGAGAGTACAACAACTTCATTCAGTAAATTGACTAAATTCTATGTTCTGGAAGCATACATTTTATTAGAAATGGAAAAGAAAATGGTCAGTCTTGTGTATATTATATGCTTATTATATATTTTACTATTGACATCTTGTATTGACAATATCAACAACACAGTAATTTGCTCCATTCACACAAAGATTGGACATTTACTTGCAAAGCTTTATAAATTAAACCTAGGAGAAGGTTTACATTCTGTGTCTTTTAAGGTCTGGACCTTAAGAGCCAGCTTTCTACCAGCAGGTGGATCATGAGAATAAATTTTATGGTACCAAATAAAAAGTAGTAATATTTTGCTATAATTTTTCTTCCCTTACTGAGAGAACATATTTTACAATAATGAAGACATGATTTGGTGCCATTCACTTCAGGTCATGCAATTTTTTATACTGCAAAGACTCATGGAGGTGAAAGTTGCTGCAAGAGCCAAGGGATGTCCTCTGCCTGTTGTCCAGTTGACTGCAGGGATTATTTCTGATAACTACACACAGTTTCTGACTGAGTTTCATGGAGAAGATCCTCTTCTGGCCTCTTTTTAGTTCACTCCTTTAAATACAGCAATATTTAAGTCATTATTTGTGGGCTTTAGAAGGACAAATAGGTGAGGATATTGTGGGGTTTTTTTTCTCTCATGTAAGCTTAATCCTTTGCAAAGTGTGAGCGTAGCCCCATTTTTCCCTGCCTAACTGCAGTTCCCATATTCACAGTTTCCAAAATCCAATCCTCCAATCAGTTTTGTTCTGTTGAGTGTTATCTTATTTCACTGTTAGGGACACATTTCTCTGGGTCCTGAATTTTCTGCGTAGCTACATGCCAAGTGCTTTGAGACCTGTCACAATGAGTGTTTCCTTCTTTCTATTTCCAGACAATGTCATAAAGAGGGTGGTTTGTCTCCTGAAAAAGGAGGCCTGGCATTTTGGCAACTTTCTGCCTGTGGCCTACAGCAGTCATGAACAACTTGTGGCACAACAGTACTTGACTTGAATTTCACTGTAAAAGCAAGAGCAGCAGAAAGGAATAGCAGCATTTGAAGTAGTGAGAATGGCCAGTAAGAACTATGGAGAGCACTCACAGATATGAGTAATGGAAGAACTGGACAGGGAAATCCATTTGTGGTATATAATCGCCACCTAAAATGAGGACAGAAAAAGATGTTTGACTCCTTGAGTCTGCAGGACAGAATAATAAGTGATGGGATGAACTCTGGAAATCGTGCTGCTGTCCAAAGGAGCTGACTAACTACATGGATATAATTCTTATATGAGAAATCTTAAGGCAGTTTGATTTGGGACCCTGGATCTTTACTCCTCTTTTTCTTTATCATCTCTTTTCTGCCTTGGAAGTTTACATCTCATTAATATTTTCTTCTTTTTCTATTTAGTCAATGTGGATGTTGTCCATGTCCAACTTCCCTTGGATACATGACCTGGTAGCCAGCTCTGGCACATGTCTCATGGCATTTGGTAGGTAGGTAGGTAGATAGATAGATAGATAGATAGATAGATAGATAGATAGATAGATAGATAGATAGATAGATAGATTAAACTGTTATATCTTGCTCTAATCTCTCCCTAACTACATGTCCAAGACTGGTTGCAGTTACAGTCTTCTCAGTTTCTAATTTAGTTCTGATCCCTTGAGTCTCAGCTTATTTTTCTAGAGGCCAAAGATACTGTGTGATAATGACATCTCTATTTTTGGAAATAACCTGTTCTTTAACTTAATGAGTCAGAAGTATTATAAAAATCACTGATTATGGCCTGTGATATTTCTCCAAGGTTAGATGAGGAGTCTTTTTTTCTGTGCCACACTTCAGAAACAAGCATTTTCAGAAATCATATACCTTATAGACCCATGTAGAATTGCTGAGCAGAAAGACTTCTTGTTATCTGTGAAAAAGATTGAATTTATCTTCTAGGATGTGGCTTGACAACACAGTGAGAATATAATTTGTGTTTGTGGAGATACTCTCATACAGAGTTGCTGCCTAGTAGATTTGAAAAAAAAAAAGACTAGAATTAAATAGATCAGCTATGAAATGAGCTCTAGTACAAGCTCCAGTCATGTTAGAAGTGTATGTAGATTTGCTTGTACATATGGCATTTTTTTTAATAGTTTTTTATCTCATAAATTTTAAAAGAAGAATAAATCTGTGATTATCTTAAAATACCTCCGTTTATAGAATGGGTCATCAAATTTTATCTAGTAATTATATTGACATATAATTTACAGAAAATATTTTAGCTTTAATTTAGATGTTTCAGATACTGAAGAAGTGGCAGGGGTTGTATCAATGTCTTAAGAAAAAATGTGTATTATAAATTAAAAAGATTCAGGAAGTTGCTAGGTACCAGATGAATCTCATTAAAAAGAATCTCAATAACTACTGTGTTTTGAAAGTTGAAGGATATATTTTTTTTTCCTTGATCAGGCTCCAAAATAGGTAGGCAACAGCAAGACACAGTGGTTGCAATGGAAAGCAAGTTTAGAACAAAACTCTCCTTGCAATCAGAGGACATACAGAGAAGCTTGTTTCTTTCAAAATGTTGTATAATTACAGGTGTTCAGGCTCTCTGACAAGAAAGGAAGCACAGTTTCCTATTGACAGTTGAGACACCAAGGTATCTACTATTGAGAAAATATTTAAATGCAAAATTCAGAAGCTGCAATTTTTATTGACTCCCTATTTTTCTTTCTTGGTGGGCAGATGCCAAGTCCAGCCCTGTTGTAACCCAAGCATTATCCTTAGATTTCCATTCCCTGTAAATCTGCAATCAAGATTCAATTCAGTGGCTGCTGATACAGAACAGGTGTCCCAGTGTGTGCTTTGCCCACTACATCTGTGTATCCCATTTTCCTTCTGAGTGCCCTCATGTATCAGGTGTCTGCTGTCAGAGAGAAGAGGTATCTGGAGGTCCTTTCTTAGAGGCCTGAAACTGGATATATCCCATCTGTAAACATCCTGAATTCAGGTTAAAACCATTTTTCCTAGAAAAGTCCTGTGGATAGATAGAGTCAGACCTGAGAATTACCACATGCTTTGGTTGGCACTTAGGGCCATTCATATTACTAAGCCCATATGTTTCTGTTTTGGTATTTAAACTTACTAAATAACTTAAGCCCACTAGGCACTTGCCAACCCTGAAATCTTCAGCAAGATCCTTCTATATTTGAAGTTCTATAATCTCCATTTTAGCTCAACTCCATCCACTTACCACTTTAATAACCCTCTGGTATCTGTTTAATAGCTGTTAATTGTTTTAAAATTCTGATTATATGATAAACCTTATGTTTCTTAGGAGCTCTTCTGCATTCTGATGGAAGCCTGTTCTGTCTTATCTGATATACTTGGGACTTTCTGAGGCAAGCTTGTCTGACAGGTTGCAGAGACAGACTCTCATGAATACCACCCACCCAAATGGAAAACATTTATAACAAATTACATTGTCATTTATTTGTTCTCTATTTAGCTGTCATAAATAAATTGTAATTTGATGATCATGACTTGGAATAGTAAGAGTACTTGATTTTACCCTAAAGGCTGAAGTTCTGAAATACAAAATTGTTGCACTATAATGTACATAATTTTTCCAAGGATGCTGTATGCAGCTATTGTTTTCATTTTGTTTTGTCAAAAAAAAGAACAAATATTCCAACCATACTGTCACAGAAGTGCTAACATACATGATGCATGTACATAGTGCCTTTGCATATACATAGTCTTTTACATTTAAAAAGTGCTTCCCATAACAGGATTGAATGTGGACACACACACACACACACACACACACACACACACACACACACACACACACACACAAAAGCACATACACTAATTCTTTTGAAAAAACTGATTAAAGTTGAGATAAAAATTAGTCTTCTGTACTCAGAGGGAAGAGAGAAGGATGAAGAGAGAGAGAAAGGGACACTCCTGCATAACTCTGGGCCTATCCATCCTAAATATCTATCTATAGACTCTCTGGAGTCAATTCTCTTTTTTTCACTGACTATAGAGAAGAATCATAGAATCATAGAATGTTAGGTTGGAAGGGACCTAGAAAGATCATCTGGTCCAATCCCCTGCCAGAGCAGGATCAACTAGACCAAGTCTAGGTGGGTTTTGAATATCTCCAGAGAAGGAGACATCACAAATTAAGGTTGTAACAATAAGCTTTAAGCCAAACACCTGACTTTCAAAAGGCTGAATTTGGAAAAGATGAATTCCACACTTTTTAAGTGATTCCTCCTAAAAACAAACATGTTAGAAAGGGATAACAGCTATACAGCTTTGCAAAAAACTGGTTTCTCAACAGTGGTCAGTAGTGGATGATGAGAAAAGGATATATGATCAGGTAATTCCATATACATTTACAGTCTTCAGGCATCTGTCACTGAGTCCAATTACTAGTTTGGGGTCTGAGTGTCCTACCTATCTGGTTTCAGATACAAAAGTAGACAGTAATCTGTAGCGATCATTGTTCACCAGATAAAGATCGAACATTCAGGATGCCAGTTTTCTTTATGGATATTGAAGATCCAAGGGCATCTCATGTAAATGAAAAACACTACTTCAGACAGTGTTTACTTCAAAAATAGGGGTGTTTTTAGCTCAGGTAAGCTAAAGAAAGATTGTGATCTCCATGTAAAATCTGAACAAGCTAGTTTTAAACTCAGACCTCTATTTCAGATAAAGCTCAAGAAGGACATATAAAGCTGACCTTCCCTGGTCACATCAAATCACAGATATAGATAGCTATCTTATTGCTTGAGATATCCTCTTGTTTTAATCAAAACAAAATATTTTTGTCCTTGATTTTCTCTTTCTTCAGTAGCACAATATGCTTCCTTTTCCAGTTTGGACATGACAGATTTTCTGTAAAAAAAATAGAATTGTCTTTTTGTGCTGTGATAGGTATAGGAAAACAGTGTCTTCCTGGAAGGTCTGCTGTTATGGAACTGGTGTGATAAGTTTATATTAGAAATTACCATAGCTTTCAAGTTAGTAGCATCTTTTCTACAAGCTATGCTAATTTCTTCACATATAAACTAGCACATTTTAAAGCTTGCTGTTTCCTGATAGAAAGTGATGCTGTGCTTGCCAAGTGCAAAGGTGCTTTGAAAGTTATATTGCCTCATTTCAGTGATTGAATAACAGGGTTGGAGTAACCTGAGGGAATGTGTTTTGCCTCTTTTTTTTTAGAGGTTATATTCCCCAATTATAAGAGCTCTGTCCTTCATTTAGAGAGATAACAGTGGAATGAGATACTCTGCAGGATATTTATAACTGTCTATTCTCAGCCTGCTGCATTGTGGTTAGTTAGAAGTATAACATATGGCACTGGTGAGAAAATAATTATTACTCTTTGATAACTTACTTAGGGGCAGTTTTGTAGATGACTTGCATGACAGACTCTTAAAAAACTGTGTTTTATAAAGTTATTGAGACAACAATGTAGTAAAGACAATCTCACAGTTTTCACTGCATGTAATACTTTTTAAAGAGTTTTTAAACATCCAGGCACTTAACTATTGGTGATATTTGTGAAAATCTCGAAGGTAATCACTTTGATCTATATTCAGATTAGTTGTTATTTATGGCTAATTTATTGTGGACCAAAGTTCAAGAGAAGGGTAACGGTTTCAGGCAACCATAGAATCATAGTGTCATTTTGGTTGGAAGAGACCTTTAAGATCATTAAATCCAACCAGTAAACTAGCACTGAAAAGTCACCAATAAAACATGTCACTAAGTGCTGCATCTATAAATCTTTTAAATAACTCCAGGGTTGGCGACTCAACCGCTTCCCTGGGCAGCCTGTTCCAATGTCTCACAATGCTTTCAGTGAAAAAAATATTCCAAATACTGCTTGTTACTTGGGAGAAGAGATTGATTTCCACCTTGCTACAAGCTCCTTTCAGATGGTTGTAGAGAGCAAGGTGACTCCTCAGCTTCATTCTTCTATGATTCATTTTCTCCAGGCAAACACCACCAGTTCCATCACCTGCTCCTCCTAAGACTTGTGCTCTAGAACCTTCACCAGCTTCATTGCCTTTCACTGGACACGCTCCAGAACCTCAAAGTCCTTCTTGTAGTAAAAGGCCCAAAACTGAACACTGTATTCAAGGTGTGGCCTTGCCTCATCAGTGCAGGGGGACAATATGTTTTCTAATCCTGCTAGCCACATTATTGCTGATACAAGTCAGTATGCTATTGACCTTTGTGGCCACCTGCTGGCTCATATTCAGCAACCAGTCAGCCAACACCCTTAGGTCTTTATCCATCAGGCAATATGTAGGACCTTCCCCAAGTATGTAGGATTGCACTGAGTTGTTGTGACTGAAATGCAGGACCTGGCACTTGGTCTTTTTGAAACTCATACAATTACTCTAGGCCCATTGATCCAGCTTTTCCAGATCCCTTTGTAGAGTCTCCCTTACTATTTTCTACCTAGGGCTGATAAATTTGGGGTTCTGATCCAGTAAAAAAAGAGGTGGTCATTAACAGAACTGGTCATTGGAAATAATTTAGAGAGAATTAATGAAAATTTTGCCCTTTATGTCAGAGCTTTAGTAGAAAAAAAACAAACAGTCAACTCAAAAGTGAATTGTCCTTCTTTACAGTTTTGTTTAATAAATCCTATCTAGAATATATTCAGAATCTCTTTTATTGGACCATTCTCCCCACTCTTACAAGATGCTGTATTTATTTAGAAAATTTGCATTTGAAGATTGGTTGTATTACGTATTTTATCATGTTACTTCACAAATAGTCTTGGGCCCGTAAGGAGAAAATGAGGAAGCTGACTGCCAATTTTGAAGTTTCACAGGAAGAAAAAGCAAAAAAAACCAACTTCTTAAGTGCTATGGAAGAGACTATAATAGCTTCTTGGGCTATAGATTTAGATTATGATAGCACAGGGGCTGTAGTGTTTCTCTGGGACTTGCTGTTGAACTAGAGGCTGAAATACTTTCTATGCTTTTTCAAGCATAATTACCTGGTCTTTAAGTAACTACAGTGAATTTTGCCCCTGAGAAGGATCATTATCCTGAATGACTCCATTTGACTTTTGATTCGTGCTTAAACTAAGAAATAGCAAACAAGAAAAAAGTTAATTTCCTTGTCATCCTAAATTATATTTCTCATATTTGTGACTAGTTTATTAGAATTCTATACAGCAAGATTGACCAGTGTCCAATGTTTTCCTTTTCACAAATATATGAAAAGCAAGAACCTAGACATCACATTTCAGGAGGAAACAACTACACATTTTCCAGTTAGCCAAAGGCAAAGGTAATTCAGAGTTAGAGGAGCACCTATTGGCTTCCTGACTGAGGGGAATCAGACTGATTTTCATATATCTATCACCATAATCAATGAGTCCTTTGTGCCATGCTCAAAGTATTGCTCATAGGCAAAGAAGCAGAACATTTATATGTAAAAGTAAAATAATAATAACTGTAATCTCAATAATCCAATATATGATAAAGAATCCAGATCTATACTACATAGAAATAAATAATAGTAATGATGCAGTTGATTTTTAATACACAAAAAATCTTTCCCTTTTCCTTTTTTTGTGCTCAGCCTCCCCACACTCCTAATTGTTCTAAGGTAAGTGATTTGACTTTGGTGGTGGCAGTGGGATGTGATATAGCAATTCATGAGCAACTGGAGTTATCTGGTGGAAGAAGATGTTCATGTTGGTGGTTTCTTTGTCATCATCTTAGGCCTCATGTAGGTGGTGGTGGGGGTTTGATTTGTTGTTTTTCTGGGTGGTTTTTTTTCTGTTGTGCCAGACTGCCTTTCTTTATATTACATCGTAAGAGTTGTAAATATATCATTCTACATAGAATAATTTCTTAATATTGCTATTATATATGTATAATATGATGAGTTTTATACTATGAAGTTAGACAAAATAAATCAAATTAGTTGCGAACATCTGGTCAATTAAATAAATTACTGTCACTGTCAAACAGAGCAGCAGGCAGGTGCAGAAATGCTCAGAGAATTCCTGAAAAACTTCAGTCCTGAGGCCTCTCAAACTCAGTAGAAAGCTCACGGCTTATTACTAGCAATTGCAGTGCCATATTACAAGACTAACCAGTTTCACTAGTCTCAATCACACATCTGAAACATTTTATGGCTGCTTCTGTCTCTCCAAGACCTAAGCAGAACATTATCTCAGTGCCTTTATTTCCCCCATCACCCTCTTACAGGAACTTCAATGAGAAAAAGGAAGGCTGTAGTTAAGCCACTTCTGTAGTAATTCTCTGAAAAACCTCCTCTCATCTTGTTTCCTCAGGGACAGGTTATCTAATGTGGTCTAACAACTACTTACAATGGTGTGAAGATGGGTGGTATGTAATATGAATAAAATGCATTACAATAAATACAGGTCATAAGTCACAATAGGCACTTAATATCCCACTTGTAGAACAGGAATGAAAAAACTATGCATGAGATAAAAATATTAGAAGACCATTATATTCTTTCCCCCTAAGTTTTTCTACATAATTACATGCAAGACAGTATGCTTAATGGCTAGTTGTCCTGGTTTGAGTGAGAACAGAACAAATTCATCTCAGTTCTTCTAACTAACTGCACTGTATGAAGTTAGCAGCCTGTTTTTCACGGACAGTATCTCCTCCTAGCAGTGATAACACCCCATGTTTAGACTTACTACCAAGGATTGATGTGCAGTCTGAGGCCACTGCTGGATCTTGTGTATCACACTGGGGGGTGCAGAAAGGGAAAAGCTGCACCTGCAGGGAGGAACAGACAGGACAGGTGACCCCAAATTGACCAGTGAGGTAGTCCATCCCATATACGTCATATCCAGTATATAAAAATCTGGGATCTTGAGGGTCTCTAGGCCTCCTTGGAGCACCAAGGAGGGCTCTGTCCCTTCTGCCTTTGATCCCAGAGTGTTCTTGACCCCAGTGCCAGAATCCAGCTCCTGAACAGCTCCTGGCTGCTGTGGGGCCCAGTCTGGGACTCTCCCAATGCCAACTCCACAGCATCAGTGGTGATGGTGATGTAATTATCATCAGTGGGTTTGGGTTTGATACTGGTTTTGTACATATCTGTATATATTCCATTATTATTATTATAATTTTCATTAAAGATGTTCTAGTTTCCTTTTCTAGCCTCTAAACCTATGTCCCTTATTCCCTTTCTCTTCCTGTCTGAGGAGGGAGGGGGAGTTAGCAGAAAGCATCTAAGGGGCCACCCTGACAAAACCATGACACTAGTAAATTTCTGTATTTAAGCATTTAAATTCCAGAAAATGTCTTCCAGAGAAAATTGTTCCAAAGCTCTGCAAATGTGCAAACCATCATAATTTTTTTTGGGTGTCACCTCATGATAGATGCTATATTTATCACAGAGAAGGAAACTTCTATTAAATCAATTTTAGCAAAAATTTTGTAGAAAATAACATGATCTTCTTGCCTCTGTAAGAGTGAAGGCACTGAAACATCCCACCAATATTTACTCTATATTCTTCTGGAAAATGGCAGAACTGTTCTTCTGAAATTCCCTGTCTCATAATATTGATAATAATAATAATAATGGTAGAAATTCTGAAAATAATGATGCTTTCAGCCCAGAGTTATATTTTGGCAAAGATCTAAGGAATGGAATGAAATGGAATATAATGGAATGGAATGGAATATTGTACTTTAAAATAGAAGTAATCAGGCAGTCTTAACTCTAGAAATGGCTACATTCATTGCCTGTAATAAGTGATGTGATGTTGTGTATTTTAACAGCAAATTAAAATCTTTCTCGTGTACTTTTTTACAAGGAAAGAACAGGAACAAAACAAAAGAAACCAAACAAAAAAACCCAACACCAAAACAAAACAAAAACCAAAAAAAGATAAAAAGAAGACACAGCAGACGTTCAAAATAAAACATAATCTGTAATCTAGTTGTTCCAGAGAAAACTCCATCTGCCAGAGACTATTTTAAAATATGCTCCATTGGAGCACATTATTCTTCCTCCCTTCGGCTGTCCAGTTGCACTTTAGAAAACTTAGCAGTTGGTATGATGATTTCTTTTAGACTGTGGGCTATGAAAAATAATTTCTGATTAAAATGACTTGAGAAGAGAAATGCAGTTGATTATTTTATAAAGATATGTCAAAAGGGACACATTTTCAGCTTTGTGTGTCTGTGTTCTTTGTAGATAGTTAAGCTATTTCCATGCTACTACTTCTTAAATAGTTTTACCTTTGTCCTTTTTTTGCTTCTTCTATAAGTATCTTGAGGTATTACGTAAATAACATTGTTCTATGTCTTCATTCTTTGACTTTTGTTGAATCTTCATTCATAAATATAATTCTTTTTAACATTATTAATAATATATGTTGACAAGAAGTTCTTTTTTAAATTAACCAAAAAGGAAAGAGAGCTATACTTTAAAAATTCTCTATTTTGCATAGCAGGAAACTGTAGGTCCTCCAGAAAATATTATTCAAATGAAGAGAAGAAAGGAAGTGGAAGGTTAATTATCAAGAAAGGATAAAATTTCCTTGCAAAAGTGTTAAAGATGCTCTTTTGAACACCAGCAACCCTGACCAGCATATTATTAATATCCATATTCATATAGTGATTTACTTATACATTTGTATTGAAATGCTTTAGTCAAATATAAAAGTCATATTGCACAAGGGGATACACACACACACACACATATATATATATATATATATGACAGCTTTAATATATATATAAATGACAGCTTTAATTATTTCATAATAAATTTCCAGGAAGCAGGGCTCCAACATGCACTGACTGTAGTAGCTTAGTGGATGCGCCCCGCCCCGCCCCCGCCCCCCCCGCCGCCTCGTCGACCAGTTGTCACGGATCGCGCTGTTCTTCGTTCTGCTCCTCCGTT
>JAABPQ010020846.1:35946-91330 GCA_033439865.1 Alcedo quadribrachys
GGTGAGTTGACATCATATGGTATGGACTATTCCTTTGGTCAGTTTGGGTCAGTTGTCCTGGCTGTGTCCCCTCCCAAGATCTTGTCCACCCCACAAACACACGGCAGGGGGAATGTTGGAAAAAAAGCCTTGTTGCTGTGTGAGCCCTGCCCATCAGCTGCCACAACACGGGGGCGTTATCAGCACCTTTCCAGCTCTCAATACAAAGCACAGCAGTGTGTGGGCTGTTGTGAGGAAAATTAACTCCACTGAAGTCAGAACAAATACATCTAAATTTTCCAGAATTTTAATAACAAGCTAGATATGCAACGAAGGAAGTATCTAAGGAATGGGCCTGAACAGTCCCAATAATTGCTCTCATATCTTACAACATTATTAAAAGTCATTTGTCTATTCCACTTCTATCATTACACTATTTCATTGCACAGCAATATATTGTACAAGGTTTGTTATAGTTTTTACAATTGTTTCATGTTGAGTAGCAGATTAAAAAGAAATCACATTTTGGATATAATTTCTTATGTCTAACTGGGCTTGTTACTTCAGATATTTATTGTCACTAATACAGGAAACTCCTGGTAATTGCCAAAAAATATTAATCCTTGTAACTTTCAAGTGGTTGGGTGCAACTTGTCTGTAACTTTTCTGCATAAAATACTTCAGCTTTATTTTTATTTACAATTTTTGTACTTATTTCTAAGGAAATATTGGAAGTTTGCAAATTTCAGTGTCTAGTCTTGCTAGGAAACCCAAACAAAACTAAAACCACAGTGGGAAATTTAAAAGGAAACACTTCAAGATGGAAAGAAGTAGAAACAAGAAAACAAAGATGGTTGTGTTTTAAAAAAATACATACCTTTGTCTTAATTTTTCCTATTCATATATATGTTGCCTATGAGTTCAAACCTCATTAGAAATACTGTAGTTAATTATGAGAGCATTTCAAAGGCACCTGTAAAATCTGTGTAATTCTCACAGTGACGTTCTACTGTTAATGGGTATATATCTTACTTGGGAAATATATCTGTTTACACGGTTGGCAGCTATATATGTAATTGTCGCATAGGCAAAGCTGCTTTTTGTGCCCATCTCTGCTCATAAAGAGGCAAAGATGGACTTAGGAGAGTCTCTTAAGTGAATGGTGGGTGCTAGGTGCTCTGATAATTCAGTTTCTCTTTGAGTATCATCAAATAGTTGTCAGTAAGTGTTCCATAAATCGTATGGATAGGGAGGGGAAAACAGCACTCGGGGCAGCTCTGTAGATATTTTGCCACAGTTTATCATTGTTGGAATTGCACAGATAATTTTCTATGTTTAACCTCTTAGCAGTTTCTGCTATATTCTATTTCTTCATCCAGACAAAAAAGGGTGTTTCTCTATTTTTGTCACCACACTGTGTGGGTCTGGTTTCCTTCAGTCCTACTTCTGCTTGCTCATATTGCTTTATCATAACAAATAGTATATGCCAGTGGCAACAAGAACATTTCAAGAGCTGTCCTCCCAAATAAGCTTGTGGTGCTGGCAGACCAGGTTCTTTCTGTATGGTAGCTTAGCCCACCTGTAAATATGTTTTTAAAAATACAAGCATGTGTCACACTACTGGAACAGCAGGGGTTAAGTGTCACACTAAATACCTATCTGCTTTGTCACTACTGAAACACATTTCTTAAATTGTCTGTTTTTATGGTTCACAAAAAGGTAACCTTACTTTGTAGGTATCATATTCTTCTTGTTGCTTTCTTCTAAAGAAGAAAAGATGTAATAGTAGCAGTACCTACAGGTAGAATTTTGAAGATAATGAGATTTAAGATTGAAGATAATCAGTCTTCCTGAAAGAAAAGATAGCAAGTTTTTGCTACTGAAAAATAAGACTGATCTTAGGAAAAAGTCTTGCTATTACTGAGACAGTATGGTGCTTTAGAAGTCTTTTGACTCTTTAGCAACTAAAAATAAATAAATAAGGGAGGTCTTTCTCACATACAAGTTCAGATTCCTCACATTCAGTATTCAGTGAAACCTTCATCTGGCACAATCTTTTTATAATAACTTCAATTCCAAGTGAAGTGAGTGATAAACATGCTTGTTTCCTGCTAAATTGCCTGTTTGTAACAGAGGCTGGACTAGTAGACCAAATCAGACCTTTCTGACATAAAGTCAGAAAAGTCTTAAAAGGAGAATCCTGGCAGAGGTTCTCGTACAGACATCTTCCCTGTATCCAAAACCAGGCAATAATTTAGTTTAAATAAGCTGTTGCATATACTCTTTCCGTGAGAAGGAAAGAGACATTTTCTCTGTTCTATTGTAAACTGACTTCAAGACAATCTTTATATGGTTTATATGTGGAAGGGAACACAATTTATACAGACATATTTAAGGGCAAGGGCTGATTATAGCCATACAATTAAGAAAAGACTTTCAATTTGTGCAGAGTTCCCTGCCTTTTAGCAGCCCTGTGTGATGAAAATGGCTCCATGCTCCATGCATGACAGGGACAGCCCCTTTGAACACACTGGTCAGGCTGCTGTGCTAAAATACAGATTTTCTGAAACCTCTACTTGTCTGGCAATGGTTACTTTATCCACGTAATATGATTAACAGATCCACTTGAAGGATGGAAAAGCTTTGCCAGTCAAGTGAAGATTAGCATCATTTACACTGGCAAACATTTAACATAGACAAACCTTTCTGAAAGATTATCAAGACATATATAATAAATTCTCTAATATCCATGAATTCCTGTTTTTCTCTGGGGTTGTTCATTTAATCAGCAATGCTGTCCAAAACACTGGTTGAACTTTACTGACTAGTAAATAGTTAATACGTAAACTTAGTTTAACTTGAAAATTTAAGTCAAGAGAAAATACTACAACGTGTATCATTTATCAGGCAAGGTAGATAGAAAACTCTGCTCTCCTAAGCTATTTCTGCCATAAAGCTGAAAGAGAATACTCGCAAAATCAAGAAGTGTACTTTTTCAGACTGGAAAATGAAATAGACCTTGGAAGACCACAGATGAAATAAAGGCACGACAGGTACAACAAAAATAAAACAATCTCACAACAACGCTAGGAGACATTACCTGTTTTTGGTTTATGAATAGCTAGTTCACTAGTTTTTCTGTTTAGACTCACACTAAGTACAGGCAAATGCTATCAGCTTTCTGTTAGGTCTGCTAGCTCAGGTCAGTAGTAACCTGCAATGCCCTTTCCCTGTCCAGAGTTTCTTCTGAGCAAAGCTTGCCAATCATGTAAAATTACTTAGTGGTTTTGGGAACGAGGCTTATATAGACAAGGGAATAAATGGCGACTACTACCAAACTAATTTAATGTGTGTCATAAATCAGAAGTGAATGTCAGTCTCCCTGGGATGGGGGGAAAAAGGCCTAGTGTATTAAACCACTTTGATAACTTTGATCTTCATTGTTCATAACATGAATTATTTTGTAAACACCTTTAAACTGAAACGGAAAGGTACATTACTGAAATTCACCCTTCTACCCATCTTTTCTGAGCGACTGTGGGACTTCAGTGCTATTTTAGACACAGATATGTAGTCATTTCACAGTGTTAAAAAATCCTTATCTGAAAACTGATTTTACATCTAATGAGTACGAAGGCATTCTACTCTTTAAATAGTTAACTTCTTCTGTGTACATGAAGACTGCTTTGGTTGTTTTGGGGTTTGTTTTTGTTGTTTTCGTTTTTTGTTTTTGTTTGTTGTTTTTTTTTTTTATATAGTTTCTAATTTTCCTGAAGTAGACAAAATGGGAGATAACAAAAGACTGTATATACCTTTGTACCCGAGTATACCTTGCACCCATGTGAGAGAACTAATGAATTTAATGAAATTCTCTATCTTATCATTCCAAGTTTTATGATTTCTGCTTGTAATTACCTACATCTGGCATTTATTATAAAAGATGACTTATTAATAACAATGCCCTTTATTAGAGCCATGCAATGACATATACATATTTAACCTTCAAATGATATTGATCTTTTATTTTAATTGACTCACTGCTACAGGCTTTTTTAAAATTAATGCCTGGCTACATTTCAAACAACTTCAATGCTTATGAACTTTGTCCAATCTAAATACAAAGTCTTTGTTTCCATAATGATTTATTTGAATTTGGTTCTGTGGATTTTGTCAGGATGCAGTTCTTGTCAAGAAGATAGAGAGATACCACTTGAACAAAAGGAAAAATAAGTAATCCTCTGTAACATATTCAGTTCACAGTCTTTGTGAAGTGATGGTGCTAAAAACAGTTCATGTTCTTTAGAATTGATTTCTAACACAATATTCATCAATAAGATTATTTTCTTTAGTTATCCCACATAGAGAAACCTCACTAACTAGGTATTTTACATGTTGATAACATTTTTGATTGAGGTTTATGTCTTGTCTATTGTTGCAGATGTGAACAAAGGTCAAAATGTATGTATTATGAAATGATAAAATGAAGCCAGAAATACTGACAATATGAAAAAAAAAAAGATGCTATTATGTCATCCAGCACTGAGCTCACAAAAAATGGGAGTGTCAGTGACTGCAGAAACACACTGAGAAGTCACAGTCACAAGCAAGTTGTTCCCATTTCTGCGAGTTCAGTGTCATTGTAGCTCTGGAGTTACTGGTATCACTGTCAAGCTGAATCCTCCTCTCACATGTCCTTTATCTGGAAGGTACAAATCTATCAGGATCCTCAAATAGGTGTGATAAAGCATCTTATTTCCTCTGCTTCCAGAGTCACATGCTTCTTTGGTGATACCATCAAAGCCATGGCCTCTGTGAGATAGTGACTAAATGCCACCTACACAAGATTACTCAGATGTGGATATATTTGCCATGACTTCAAGTATTTAAAAGCTGAACATCTCATTTTAAGTTTCTTTTCTCTATATGCTGTATATGTCTAAAGTTGAAGAACAGGGTGAGTCAGAGGATGACTCAGAATGCCTGAAATGGAGCAGCTAAACACCTAATTTTAGATACAGTCCAGCTGGCCTTAGTGTAAGCTAGTTACATCTCTCCTGAAGATAAATGTTTAAGATAGTTTTAGATGTATCAATTCAGTCTCCTCCTCACCCCCAAAAGAATGGCTGATTGAAATGGATAGTTTTTACATGACTCTAAATGTAGCAGATGAGTTGACATCCTTAGACTTCTAATTTAGATGTCCAAAGTTAGGATGTATAACTATCTTTTTCTCTGTGTCATTTTAGAAAGTCCTGTCTAAGCATTACTTAAAGATGAGACTTTCTGTAGGAAAGAAGCCAAACTTCTGCCATTCTAGGCAAAACATGACAATAATATGCAGCTAAATCTTCACTTACATCTAAGATGCCAAGGATCACCAGCAAAATATTCCTGTACTCTGAAGTATCTAACATTTAAAAGTGTTGTGAGCTAGGACTATGTAAATTGGGAATTTAGTCAGATAATTCTGGTTTGGCTTTTTTTTTGGTGCACTTTTGGTAGCCCTTTTATTGGCTTAGACTCAAAAATGCCAAAGGAAGTGAGGGAATGTTTATAAAAATACATCTTCCTAAACAGCATTTTCGGTAGGTAGATAATGAATAGAATTCTTCATTTCAGGTTGTATCTCTGTAAGCAGTATTGACTGGTAGACCTCATACAGTTTTGGGGAGGAGATGAAGGGAGTGTTTGTTGTTGCCTCTGCTAATGAAACGGAAGCATTTCACTATAGATACACCTGAGAAACTTTAGGTTGAATTGTGATGAATTATGAGCAGGGAATATACACAGAAATATGCACAGAAATATAATCCAGGCCAATACAACTTTCCTGAGAGGCACATTGTTAAATAGCCAAGACACCTGAATAACAATTCTTAAGAGGTGCTATTACAGTTCTGTAGAAGAAAACTTGCATATTGGAACAAAATATTTTTAAATTTCCAAAATATGTCTTCTGGAACATTATTTTAGCAATGAAAAAACCACCCTTTTTTGAGTTTTTACATCCATTTATGTGGAGAATAAGTATTACTTTTGATAACAATTTATTGTTGTTGGTTATTGCTTCTTGACTGACTTTTAACATGTTGCTCCTAGGATGCTTTACAAGGGAAGGAAGGAATTGTTATTGCCAGTGTACTGGCAGAGAAATTGAAACCTGATTTACAGAGCATTACCTAAAGTCAAACAAGGTTATTGTAATAACCACTGGGGAAATTACAAGACCCTGCAAAACTTTAGAGACATTTTTGATAGGGCATTTGTGTTTTGAAGCATTCTATGTCTCTTAGTTAAAATAAAATTATATTACATAACCTGAGTGATTTCAGGACTTAGTAAATGACTGATTTTCTGTTCCCTTGGTAAGCATTAATTCATGAAAACAGATTGACTGAAATTTAACTGTGCTACTGAAGTGGGAAAACAGTGAAATATTGTTTGAGACTTTTTACAGGTGAAAATGACAGCATATAAGGAAAAAAAATATTAGAAGAATAATATTGAAAAAGCTACGCTTATTCTTTTGAAGCAAGCAATATTAAAGAAACTGGTAGGAAAAAAAGGCCACTATTTCATATACATGGAAAGAAAATAGGGATTAATATCCCAAATGTGCTCCAATTCGCAAATTTATGAAGAAATGTATGAATGGCGAACACCTCACATCAAAGCCATTTCTAATTGCTGAATGGTTTACATTTAATCAGAAATACATGGGAAGGGAGAAAGAACTGGGGAAAAAAATGAAAGCATATTAAAAGTTTCAGCAAATGTAAGAAAACTTTTGCCAGTTTGTGCCATTTTAAAGTCTATTTTTCTCAAACAGAGAGTGTACAGCTTGGATTCTTATGAAATGTGGGTGTCATCACCTGCTTAAACAACCCTAACGTTCCAAAATGCTATTGACACTGCTGTCAGCAAAATGCAGCTAGAATAAAAAAAAAAATAAAGCCCTTAACACATAAAATGAAAACCTCTTGGACGATATAATTTTACTGTGGAAAACCAACATATGGTGTTATGCACATTATATATATATATATATATATACTTATACTCTGTTATATCACAATGGGCAGAAGAATGAAGTCTGTAAATATTTATGCAGCAGCAAATTACAGGATTACCCCCCCTTTAATAAGTTCTGAAAACCTAGTAATCCTGTTTCAGAGATGTATTTGTCTCATCTAAATTTAAACAGCTCTAACACAGAAGTCCAGATCTGAGGTAGTCATCTCGGGCACATTTAGTGTTTTCCTGGTCCACATTAGATGTCTGATTTAGGATGAGATGAATGAATATAAACCTGAAAAAGCATTTGAAGGTGGAAGTAAAAGCACACACTGTGATTACAGGAATGTATCCCTGTGAGAGAGAAAATTTCCCCCATGCTTAAAGCTATTAAGAAATTAGCATTCAAAAATCCAGATGCTAGTATGAAAGCTTTTCAGCTATCTTGATGTTTGAAAATAGTTAATAATCAATCCTTTCCCTTTATATTCTTATAAAGATGAAAGTTTGGCACAACATTTATTTCCTAGTTTTCAGTAGTTGATATTCTTCAAAGCTTTCCATGAGGAGGTTTCACATATGATTTAAGAGCACCTTGAAAATATAATATACTTCTGTGAAATGTACAGGGTGCCATGAAATATTTAATATCAGTGGATTAAGATGGAAAATGTCTAATGACTTTTCTTGTGGAATCGTATCTTGAATATTTTGGATCCATTTTAAATCTTAGGGGATCCACCTATCAACTTAACTGCTGAAAAAAAATCTACAATAGTTACATCTGTACTAAAATTGCTTTAACCAGGTCTTGAATTAAAAAACATTTGTATTTTTATTGCAGAATATGAATTCCAATATATCTGTAATGGCAAAATCTCCTGAAAAACCATTAACCAGGAGAATTACTTGGCCAAGCAAAGCAGCCTACTAAGCAATTTTGCAAGAATTAAAATTCATTTCCTACACAGTATAGTGTGCCCCAGTAAATAGCTTTTTCTGTTGATGTTTCCCCTTTTAAAATGGGGAGAAGCAGTCATCCTATTTCTTTCAGTTCAAGAGCCTTAATACCAGCTGAGCAGAAGTGCTGCAGATTTGTGAGAGACATTTATGTTATTATTTTATAGTGGAAATATTTCATAAGTATCTACCTGGTAAAACCAAATCAAACTGAACCAACAAAACTCACTTTTCATATTCTTTCTTCCTATTCCTGTGATTATTCCATTGTAAAAAAAAAAAAAAAAAAGGACTGATTTTTGCATAGAGACCTCACAGGTGGATAAATCAGGAATTATTTTTAGTAATGTTCTTCTACTTAAGATGATAGTGCTGCTGTGACTTTTGAGTTTGTCTTTGAAGATTTTCTCAATACTTTTTCAAAAGACTATCCTGGATACTGGAAGTAACCAGCTTCTGAGACAGAGTTGTAGATCACAAATTGGCAGATTATCTGTGTCATTCCAAAAAAGTCTTCTGACTTGTTCAAAAACACAGGCAGTATTTCTAGTCTACAAGAACTGCATATGAAAATAAGTGTCACCTGTTCAGTAGCATGATATTTTTTCTAATAAATGTGAAGTTAGCATGGATTGATTGGTTAAAGTAGCTGCTATTTCAGAAATGATGTAGAAGTTAACAAAGTATAGCTCTATACATGATTAGTATAACAGAAGGAGACACAGGGAAATTGGTGAATTATTTTTAACTTTAAATCTTATACATTTACAAAGCAAAATTATTATTATTTGCATTAAGGTTTTGAAAATAACCATAACATTCATGCAATGAGTTCACACTAATTTTGATACTCCTTGCCAGGTGCAGTGTTCATAGGCATGGCCTAAATATCCACAAGGTATCTCTGTGTTCCAAAGAAGATATTTTGGAAATATCTCAGAAAAAGGATTCATATTGCCATGAAAACAATGTGCATTGATGTTTCCAAAGCCTTACTCCTAGTTTTTTCAATTACTGAAAATACAGAAATAAATTTCCTCCATTGAATATCAGCCCATAACATTCCTTTGTTAAAGTTAAAAAATGCTTTTGGCTTCTAAGATAAATGGAAAATTCTTTTTTTCTTATTGTATACAAGGGCTTTTATGTAGTGTATTACAAAATGGCACAAAATAATGAAGTTTAGAGAAGCCATTAACAAAATAAAAGTTTTTTTCAACTAAGTAAAGATGCCTACAAT
Source organism: Alcedo quadribrachys (assembly GCA_033439865.1). NCBI lineage: Eukaryota > Metazoa > Chordata > Aves > Coraciiformes > Alcedinidae > Alcedo > Alcedo quadribrachys. Next base: position 45,140 of record JAABPQ010020846.1, read on the forward strand.
TCAAACAATAGTACTGCAGTTGGCAGATAATCGGTCAATGATTGTCTTTTGAACTCTGAAAATAAATTTAAAAGGAGTAGATATGTTGTGCTCTAAGAAGTGACAGCTTTCACTATTTGTTTTGCTGAATTTTTTTTTTCTTTTAAAGCCTTTTGCGTAAAGATTTTTTTTATGGCAGTTTTATAACCAAGTACTCTAATTATGTACACATGAATAGACCTTGAGTAAATCATACAGGTCTATTCAACTATATGCTATACAGATTTTAATTTTACAGATTCTTATTATTTCAGTTCCACTAAATGCTTTTAGATAAGGTTGACCAAAATTTTACCTTTTGAGATCCTGTTTTGAATTCCTTATAATTGTCATATTTAAACTGTTGAGGCTGACGTGTCCCGTGCCAAATGTCTACTCTAGGATGGATCATTGTTGAAAATTCCAGCAATAATAGCTCAGTAGTTTTGCAATATTAAAGAAAATAAACTTATTTTATCTCCATTAATGTATTATTTTCAAGCAGTTAACTTGAACATGCTTGCTATTTCTACATGAATATCACTCATTTTACAGTGATTACTTTGTAGAAATGAGTCCAAATGAAGCTTCATATAAAACCTTAGCAACAAACAATCTTCACAACTGAACAAAGACATAAACAGACACACTCCTATTGATTTTATTGGACAGATTCTACCATATAGAGGAGTTTATGATTTTATACTAACTTCTAATATAAATTAAGCATTGTTAGAATGTTTTCTATTTGTTTCTGCACATGAACAGACCTGAAAAACCACATGAAGTTTAATGTAGCAGGTAAAACAATCTGTGGACCTACAGGAGTAAGCACATAGATGCCTCAGTCTGATGCCCCTTAGTTCAGTATGCTGTGAGAGTGGAGACACCAGAGAATCATGGTGACAGGTCCTACCTGAATGAGATATTTTATTTCACAGATGCTACATTAGAAGAAAGAACAGCTAATTAGAAAGAATATTTAAAATAACATTTTGACTGTACAAATTTAGTTTTTTAACAAGTGACTGGTTTTATTATTAAACATATTAACAGAGTGAAATAGAAAATCATGATTAAGGCCCATCTACAGATACACATTTCTTTTTAGGAAACAAACCTTAAGTGTGTAATATGTTATCCTGATATCCTGTCTAATTTATTTAACTTTTCTTTACACAAAAATCCTCTTTCAAAACCCTATTCCAAAGGTAAAAATGAACTGCTTAAAGAAAAACTTTTTGGATATCTGCCATTGTAAGTTGTGTTATTTTTTACTTAGTGTAACTCATAATATGTTAGACACTAACTCTACCAATAGAAATAAAATTGTGATCCCCATGCAAAATTTGCCTTAGGGTAGAAGTGGGGAAAGACATTAATGGCTCTACAAATTTGAACAGCCTAGTTCCCAAACTAAACCTCGAGTTCACTGTATTTCACACTGAAAATGTGTATGCTTTACTCTGGTCATGCAGCTTCAAGCTGAGTCCACCCTCTGCTGCTGGGTGCCATCGTGTCCACAGCACATAGGAAGAATGCACAATGACCATAAGGACTTTCTTCCTGTGAAAGCCCCTGTCTGTCTATGTGTGTGTGCATGGTGATGCATGGAAAAAACAGTACTCATTAAAAAAATTAAAGAAAATGAGATGAAAAATAAAAATATTTGTTACCTTGCCATGTTAAGCTATATAATATGCCAGTACCACATTTTTGTCAGGTTGGATGTAGGTAATTTGTTTCCTGTACTAACACTACAGCCATGGTCTTCCAGGAGGGTCCATATTTATCACTGATTTTAAATTGTGAAGTGACAAAGATTTCAATTTAACACATTAGATGTTCTTGATAAGTATTTAAATAAAAAAAGAACCAATCAGTGTGCTGAAATTAATGGCAATCTACAACATCTCATAATATTTAATCACCATTTAGCAGATAAATAATGAAGATGAAAGTTCCTCCATTTTCACTATACATCACCCCTGCCTCAAGTCTGCCGCTTCAGCAGCTCTCTGAGAAAGATATGTCTTGCAGCATGCCCTCAAGGGCATTAGATTTGGGCTATTTCAGCTTAAGGAGACTTAGAATACCCTGCCAAGAATACTTTCTCTATGACAACTAGAAGGATCCAGCTTGAGTGGCATCTGACGTGTTGTGGTTAAAGAGGACCTGTAAGAGATATATGCCTGAGAAGACAGTAATGACTTTACAAATCAGTTTAGAAAGGGCATGCCCTGTCTATTAGCCCTCAAGGTTTCATATGGGTGTTCATCAGCTAAGACAAGTGATTAAATTAGTCTTTATTACTGTTTGACTTTATTCTCAGGTTTTGGCACGCAACTCTCCAGTCTCTCTAAACTTTTTGCATCATTCTGCTTCTCCTCTCCACTGTCTCCTAGCCTATTCTCTTCCTCGGAAAAGGCACCTAGCACCTAGTAATTAGAAATAGTCTCACTGCCTTATTGATTGGAAGTGGCCGTTGAGTCATTTGCAATTACACAGTGCCTCAGAAGGCAGAATATCTAAAAGTCAGACACTAATTGATGTTATGAGTAGGATTGTTCTAATTAAATATAGATACCTAAACAGTAGACATCTACAAATGAAGCACACACACACCAAAGAGAAAAAACAGACATCTTTAGGTCATGGTTTATTCGACCCATTTCAGTAATTTACTTTAGGAGTTTAATCATGTCCTTAAAAGTCATTGATTCTTTCAATTAGCAACAAAGTTAGACTACAGTAAGTGGCATGCTTGCAAACATGTGCATATGTAAATGAGGTAAACCCTGTGCTGGTGAATATATGCCTCAGAGCAGCCTGTAAAGTCTGCTTTGTGGTGGCACTTCTGTGCCTTTGTGTGTGACTACATGCCTTCATCCAAAGAAGGTAGGAAACACTGTCTTTCTAGCTTCTTAGAAGGAACTAAATTAGCAGGTAGTTGTATCTTTAAAACTTGAAACTTGTACAAAATTTCTGTTTAAATTAAGTGAACTTTAAATTAAATTTAAATGAAACGTGAATGTCTCCAGAGATGGGGCCTCAACCACCTCCTTGGACAACCTGTTCCAGTGCTCCACCATGCTCATGGTAAAGAACTTCTTCCTTATTTCTAATCTAAATCTACTCCTTTCTAATTTAAAACCATTGCCCCTTGTCCTTTCACTACAGGCCTTTGTAAACAGTCCCTCTTCAGTCTTTTTATAACCTCCCTTCAGGCACTGGAAGGTGGCTATAAGGTCTCTCTGGAGCCTTCTCTTCTCCAGGCTGAACAGCCCCAGCTCTGTGAGCCTGTCCTCATAGCAGAGCTCTTCCAGCCCCCTGATCATCTTCGTGGCCCTTCTCTGGACCTGCTTCATCAGGTTCATGTCCTTCCTGTGCTGAGGGCTCCAGAGCTGGACACAGTACTCCAGGTGAGGTCTGACTAGAGCAGAGTAGAGGGGCAGAATCCCCTCTCTCCATCTGCTGCCCACACTTCTGATGCAGCCAGGATGAAATTGGCCTTCTTGGCTCCATCACACCCTGGCTGCTCATGTCCAGCTTTTCCTTTATCAACACCCCCAAGTCCTTTTCTGAAGGGCTGCTCTCTATCACCTCATCCCCAAGCCTATATTGATAGTGGGAATTGTTCCAGCCCAGGTGCAAGACCCTGTGTTTGCTCTTGTTGAACTTCATGAGGTTCCCCTGGGCTTACCTCTCCAGTCTGTCCAGCTCCCCCTTGGTGACATCCCATCCCTCTGGTGCATCGACAGCACCACTCAACTTGGTGTCATCTGCCAACTTGCTGATGGTGCTCTCAATCCCCTGTCTATTGCATTGATAAAAATGTTAACACAGGCCCCAGCACGGACCCTTGAGGGACACCCTTGTCAGTGCTCTCCATCTGGACTTTAAGCCATTGACCACTACCTCCTGGATGAGGCATCCAGCCAGTTCTTTATCCACTGAACAGTCCATCCATCGAATCCATATCTCTCCAACTTGATGAGTAGGATGTTGCAGAAGTCCAGATAGATCACATTCATAGGTCGTCCCTTATCCACTTATCCATAAAATACCTATGTAGATTATCTGAGTAAGGAGTTGCTTTAATAGTATAAAAGTTATCTGCATAGTCAAAAAGGAAAAAAAGTAAGACAAAATTAAAATGTCTTAGAGTATTGAAACAATTTTTAACAAAATTCCACTCTGAATGCTTAGGAAGACTTATGCTATAGGGTTTTTTTAGAAATGCTGATGAATAAATGTTTAAAGTAGTTCTTAATTGTGTTAGGCACTCAGGTTTGAAAATGGTATCTGGATTGCTGTTGTGATATATGTTAAGTACATCTTGTTGAGATCATTCATGTTTCAATAATGCAGTTGTACAGTTCTTGGTTGTCTGAAACAAACTGTCTGAAAGTTAAACTGTGTAGAAAATATTTGGAGCTACAAAATCTTCAGCAGAACACTGTGTCAAAAAATGCACGGTAGTTCTGCATATAAGGATATGCAGTATGACAGGTAATTTCTGGTTTGTATTATACTACAAAATGGAATAATATATAAATAACTCAAATTCAAAACACATAGATATCTGTAATAAAGGAAAAAATGGGAATTTTCTAAGGTTTGTATCTGTTCTCAGAGGAAAATAAATCCTATTTCAATAGGCTCTACAGGAAGAAAATGGACTTCATTGAGTGGTTTCAGGAGTAAATAGCATAAAATAATTGACATAACGAAAGAACCAAGTAAATGTGATTAGTATTTTATATTGCTTTGGTATCTGGGATAATAAACATAATTAGTGCTACCTTCTAACAAAATAACCTTATTAATATGTGACATTAATTTATCAGGTTGAGTTACTTTTATAATTCAAAAAATATTTTGTATACTAATGTGAAGTGTGGTAAATATATTTGTGTGTGCATGTGTAAATGGATCTTAACTGAATTCAGTGGTTATGATTCTTCAAATTCATACTTGGAGTGAAGCTCCTCTGAGATCAATGAGGTTCTGATCTCATGGTTATAGCTGTGAGAACTGTGGTTGGTTGTAGAGTATCACTCTTCCCTGTGTAAACTATGAAAAATACTGTGGTATGCTTTGTGAACTCTACCCCACTCCCCATAACTATCTTCAAAGTATAGAATCAGATTAATGTCACCAAGGTGTCTTCCAGTTTGCAGATCTTTTCAGTCACTAAACACAGGCTATTATACCATACTATTGTAGATCAGTAAATAGTTATGCAAGACAGATAAAATCAGACACACGAAAAAATATTAAAGCAAAGAATCATTCTTATTTAGTGATTAAAAATAGCTACGAAACTGCCCCTATTAAGTGACTCAACATTGTCTTGATACTTTAGATACACTAAATAATTTTGTGAACAACAAAAATAGAGATTAATAGAGATTAGCTGTAGGTTTGGGATTGTGAGGAATGAAGAAAGAGATTAATAGATCAATTTTATGAAATAACCCAAAATCGATTCTTGAAAGAGGGGAAAAGTAATAAATTATGTAAACCCAAGTTATTTATATTGTATGTTAGTATTTTCTAAGGAGGTTGCTATTGGCTAGATAGAAAACTACATAGAATAATTAAAAATAATATTTCTTTAAAATCAGCCCAGTCAAGACCAAACATATGAATACTGAGTCAACCCAATTTTGTAGGTTTAGTTTATGTCATATTAGAACTTCGTACCAATTATTTTTTAATTTAGTTCTAATATTCCTATAATTTACCAAATAAACCAATTATAAAGCTTGTTAGTCAAATCAATTTTGTTTGTAATATTGTATTTATTAAAACATTACAGAAAAATTCCATAAATCTAAGAATTTAACTGCCAATGGATTTGTGAAAGGATGTATTACAAAAGGCTCACTATTTTGTGAAAAGTACTTCTACATTCATATAACTTTACAGAATTGACCCTAATTCTTTGCTTTGCTTTATTCAAAGGAAATATAATTATGGGTAAAAAGAGAGGTTTCTACTAATCTTTTTAAGTTCTCTCTTTGATTCTCTGGTCTGTCTATAAATTAGAAGAAAATAGATACCACTGTGAGAAAGAAAACATCTTTCTTTTCCCCTGTCATCTCTGGTCAAAGTTACAGTCCTAATGCTGGCGTTGTTTTGTCTCACACTTCATTCTTTTTACATGTAGTAGATGCTGAAATTAATTTTAAGTTCGTTGTGACTTAGAGGGTCAACACAAAACATTCATTTGCCTCAGAAAATGAGACCATGATAATTGTTCTATCTCACTACATAGAATTTACATTAAAAAAAAAAAAAAAGCAAACGGATTGACATCATGATATGCACCACTTGATATTATTAGAGACAAAGTCACATATATTAATTTCCAGGACAGTAGTGTCAGAAGCAGCAACGCTTATAAGTTTCTGTTTGAACAGAAATAGATTTACTATGAAAGTTCAGGGGTCTAAAGCCCCTCACTAGTTTTGCATAGGTAGTCCAATGTAACACTTTGCAGCACTGCACGTGTATGATTACATACCAGACTGGTGTGTCTACTTGCAGAGAAAGACAGCTCAACAGTAATTGAATTCAGTCTTGGAATAGCTTCCTAGAGACAGTGTAATAAAAAAAAAATAGATCTAGTCTGAAGATACGTGGCGTGGACACATCTCCTGTGAAGACATTGTATGTCTTCCTTAAAGTAATGGATCACAGGTCATGATGATGGTTTAATAAGGTCAGAAAGAGCATCCAACTCTGTAAACTTAGGGTAAAAAGTCACCATGCAAGAAGTCATTCCTATGTATTGGGCCTTGAAATATCTTAAAAAAAAAAAAAGTGAATGCACAAGTAAACACAGTATTCCATCTTGCTTCTAATATATATTATGATATATTTCTGAATATTATTTCCAAAAATCAAAAAGGATTTTTACTTATTTGGGCAATGTACAGTTATTTCAGAAAAGAATGGATATCTGTAACTTGTTATCAGCGTAAAACTAGGGGAGTGGCAATGTTATACTATAAAAAATTAATTGTTTCAGTTTGCACATGGTTATTCTAATGTCTCTGTGTCTAATGATATGCTTTGAAGCTGTGGTTGATGGTATTTTAAGCTCTTGAGCAATAGGGCAAGCGATTTATTCTGGTTCATGTGTCAGAATGAGAAAAATCCATTTCCTGAGAAGAAGACAGAACCAGTAGTATTGAAGAAAAATCTCTAAATAGGTACAATGGCTTTGTGATAGCAGGAAGTTAAAGAGGAATCAAAACACAGGGACATGAATATTGTATGCCACACTATATAGATACCACATCAGAAAGAGTTTAGTTACAAGTGTCTGTCAAAATAAAAGAAGTACCATAACAAATACCTGTGTACTGCAATGTGATGGAGAACAGGACCACATCTAATATCTCAATGAAAATGTAATAAAAAAAACCCTTTAACTTAATATAAAAAAGTACATTCACAATAATGGCATATACAAGAGATAATTTCCTCTTTTATCTAATTATTGGTAAATACCAAGCAACTCATCCAGTTTTCATTTCAGCTTCTGGACTTCTCCCTGATGGAATAGTGGTTGGGAATATTACTGGTACCACAGCAGGTGGCACTCTTTCCCTCATGATTGTTCTGAATTAATCTCTTCAGACACAGAAGGCACAAAATAACTGAAAATACTATATTTAATGAGATATTTGGAAAAGTGGTCTTATAATAAGGCCTGTTGACCGAAGACAAACTTCATGGTTTCTGAGCCTTCTTACTGTTCCAGTACCTGCCCAGGATGCCACTGGAGTAGTTTTTAGATGCATAGCTAGGCAATTTAAGACTAAGAACAGGGTCAGCTAGAAAATGGATTGTAGGCATAAATTGCCTCCTTACTCTTTTTTGAGAAAGTATCATGAACTTGTTTTACTGTTTCTTGGAACAAAGGTGAGAAAGGACAAAGCACAAAATAGCAGAGGTCCTACCATGTAGGGAGCTAAAGAGGTAACCTATCAGGTATCTTTGATGCAAGAAAGACTAGGAAGTATCCAAATGGTGTCTTGGTAAAAAAAAAGAGTATCTGCATTGGGGATTTGGAGAGATATAATCTCATAATTGTCTGTCTATGGCTAGAATTTATGGCAGAGTAAAGCCAATTTTTCCCTCAGTGCACGAGTGCTGTTTTCACTTTCTATCTTCCATCTGGATGAAAAACTCTTAAGGCAAGAAATGCTTTTTCTGCATGTTTAAAAAGAGTAAAGCCTATCTATCTTACACTCTAAAATACTGAAGCCTTAATCCTGTAATGCACTGTATGGAGTTCATTGTGCAGTTGATACAAACTTTCTATCTTGTCATGGCAAATTCAGCTCACTCCAGGGATAGGCGTAATTCCTATCATACCATGACAAGGTAAGTAGTACCCATGGTAAGTAGGATAAATGTTCTTTCAGGACTAGGAGCTTCTGCTCTGTTTGATATGTGGAAGAATTTTTTTATTTTATTATGTGAAAGCTAGATTGAAACTTTTTTTTTTTTTTTTCTCTCCAAAGCTGCGTCTATGGCCATGGGATATAACATGTGTGGTGGTTATCTAAGGAGAAATGCTATACAAATGTGAGGCATCTGGTATCATTACTAGACAAATCGTATTTGCAGAATTTAATTTAACAGTTTCCTGTTTTGCATTTCCTGTATTTATCTTTATGGCATATGAGAAGTACAGAATAGATTACATTAAATTATTTAAATTAAGCATATAAAAATTCAAGATTCTATATGCCCAGAATTAAGTAAGAGATTAAACAGCTAGGCTGAGATCCATTCTAAGGCTTTACCAAGGCCATCTGCATTCTCTGTGCCTTCTCCATGATTTGATGAATATAGCTGTATTTTCTTCCTCCTACTCAATACACACTGCTCTAGAAAAGAGAGAGAAAATGAATTAAATTGACAATTATGAGCCTATTCTGTGGTAATGGTGCTGAGTATTTTATTAAATTAGGATAGGCCTCTAGCTGGTGTGCTTTAAGTTCCTTTTTGTATAGACATTTTTTCAGTTGTCAAAAATAACTTGGTGTTTTGTTTGCTTTGAAGAAGACTGTTTATTGAAATCATAATGTCTATTGTATCAGATAGTTTCTACTGCCTATCAAAATCTGCACTCCTTTGGCACAAGTATTTTGTAGCAGATAAAGGCAATCTGTAAGCATGTAAAAATTAAAATTAGAAAAAATATGTTGCTAATCAATAGGTCGACTTTGTAAGCAGCCACTGAATTAATTTCCTTCATTTCCATTTGATGATGTTTATTATGGAGACTTCACTTGAAATTTGTTTGTAAGTCTATTTTCATGCAGAGCTGGCAATCTTACTAAAAAGGAAATGTTAAAAAACAGAGGAATTTGGATTCTGCGTATGATCTACTGTGAAATGAACTGCAAAAATAAAAATAGTTTGACTAAAGTTGTGCAAACTGTACTTCTTGTTCCATGCAGAACACGATGATTAAGATTTAGTAACCCTCACAAACTTAAAAGCTTATATGCAGTGGAGCTTTGAGTCTTGAAATCTGAATCAGTCAGCCTTAGCAAAAACAAGGACTTTGCTTTGGGGAGCTTCCCTCTGGAGGTTGGGATAGTGTGACACCAGTGTCCACTTCAGGATTTAAATTCCCGAGGAGCTGCTTGCTGTGGGTTTTTTTTGATTGTTTGGGGTTTTTGTTGTTGTTGTTGTTTGTTTGTTTGTTTTTGTTGGGTTTGTCTTGTTTTGGTTTGGTTTTTTTTGAGAAATCTGATGGAATGGATGAACTTCACATGGTCGTTTACACCGTGATGACTGAAGTGGATTGACTCATTTGACTATTCTTCCAGTGGGAATTAGCCATGTGGCCTCAGTTTAGAGAAATTCTTGATTCACAAAATATCATATTTGTTTCTTCCCTTGTCACAGTGGATGCAGCAGCTATGACAGATGACACAAATTTGTTGTCAGTCGATCCTTGAGGCAGCTGGAGCAAGTCAACCACAGTGATAAGGGTCAAAATCTATTCAGGACAATTTTTTTTTTTCACTTTGCTTGGTACATTTAGTACTCCCTAAGACTGGGCTAACAAAAGTGAGAATGACTTAGTGATATGGAGGTTAGGGCTGTTAAATGAGATACTTTGTGCCACCTTGACCAATTTATATTGATGTTTTTGTACCAGTTTGACCTTTCTAGGTGCTCACCAAGCCAATCTATCATTCCCCCCCACCTCCTCCTCTCAGCTGGACCAAGAGAAAATAAGATGAAACTTGTAGGTTAAGACAAAGGCAGTTTAATGAAAAGTAAAGCAAGACTGCTCATGGGAGCAAATGAAAACAAAAAAATACTCTCTACTTTCTATCAGCAGGTGATGTCTGGCCACTTTTTGAAGAAGCAGGGCTCCTGTATGTGTTGTGGCTGCTCCAGAGTATGTATACACACACACACACACACACACACACACACACACACACTCACTCCCACCCCCCTTTCTAGCTTTTATTGTTGAGCTGGCATCACATGCTATGGACTATCCCTTTGGTCAGTTTGGGTGAGCTGTCCCAGTCATGTCCCCTCCCAAGATCTTGTCCACCCTATCCCACAGTGGGGGAATGTTGGAAAAACAGCCTTGTTGTTGTGCGAGACCCACCCAGCAGCAGCCACAACACGGGGGTGTTATCATCACCTTTCCAGCTCTCAGTGCAAAGCACAGCACTGGGAGGGCTGCTGTGGAGAAAATTGACTCCATCTCAGACACAATACAATATTCCATGCAAAATGCAGTACTTCAGCTGAGTAGTTTTGGAAAAATGAGAACAAAACCTCCCGATTAAATACACAGACCCGTGTGCTGCCAAGCAACAGTGGAGACTTGTACTTCATTCTCTTGTTGTTGGAGTTTTTTATTTGTTGTGTTGGTTGTTTTTTTTTTTAATATTTCTTTTAAATTATGGTTTTGTCTAGATCACTTTGTTCTGAATAATCAATGGAAAGGTGTGGATGGCCCTGAAAGGTGATTTCTGTCAACTTTCGACTTATCTCCTTCCATTGGTGACAGGGACAGTTGGATGACTTAATGAAAGTGGACAACTAAACTTCAGTTGGCAAATGTAGCAGACACAGTTTTCACACTAAATGACAGCAATCTAGAGAAAATATCAGTTTTATCTTAGAAGTAGATGGGTATAATTCAATATTTCTGAATTGATCTTCCTGAGGTTTAAAATTACAAGAATAACAAAGAGACAAAGGTTTCTCAAAAAAAAAAAATGGATAATACTGCATTGTTATATGGAGAAAAGAGTACTGGCCAAGTAAATAACTAAAAAGTAGAATGAAATGAATCAAGTAATATGGAATCTTATAGGAGAAAAACTTAAAATGCAATATTACTGGAAGAGATAAAATGTTTGTGCATTTTATGTGGATGATTGTATTTAAAAAAATAGCAGAGGCTGTAATGAGCAGTAATTTCAATCAGAGCTTCAAAAGCAGTACTTGAGTTTCTGAATAGCAGTGCTAAATACGATAAACAGCAGAAGAGCCATCTCCTCTGCTGTAAAATTAAAAAGGTTTGTTGAAGCTAAAGATGCTATGATGACTTATATCAGCTGAAGAGCTGCCCCATGAAGTTTATCAGTTCTATATTGAAATATAAATTGGAAGGCGTGTATAATGACTTCAGCTGCTTCCTGCCAGACAATGTTTAAACCTTCCTGCTGTATCTTGGGGCTGTCTCTTCCAAAATGGTCCAAGAAGGAAACCAGGGTGGAGAAGGGAGACAAATCAGAAAAAACAGTTTGTCTACTTTAAAGATGGAAGGAAAGACAAAGTCTTATTCTGCACAGCACAGGTTTAACAGAATGCTACAGTATGGGTTTTGATTTAACATGAACAAATAATATTCAGAGAAAGACTAGTAAGAGCAAAGGATAGAGGGATTAGCATCAGTTTTGCCTAAACCACTTAATAATCATGTTACAGCATTCTGAGCAAGCTGCAAGCTTGAGAGCAGGGAGTGACAATAATCAGGCATCATTGTCACAGAGGCAGAGCCCAGAAAGTGATCAAAAAATGAATCAGATTAAACCTTTGCAGCTTGGCCAGTGGAAAAAGGTATTGGAGGATGTATTGGTGATTTTAGGGTATAACAAATGACAGAATTAGTTATTTTTTCAATTACTTCATAAGGATTCTCATCCTTCCGTGAAAAAAGACTGTTCATTAATATATCTTCACTAATAATGAGGATTCAGTTTTTATGAAAAGCAATTGTTGAGTGGACCTGTTGAATTCCTTAAAGAGATAATGTTAAGGAAGTCAATAAAAAAATAATCACAAACCCCTGATGTGATTGGGATAATGGTTTTATTTTATAAGAACTATCACAGAAGAATGAAAAGGGTTGATGACATGTACCTTTCATATAATTAATTCCTCACTAATCATGGAAAGCAGTACACTGGTTTGATTTTAAATTTTCTTTTTTTTTTTTTTTTCTGATCACAAATTAATTGTATAATATATGCAGGCAAAATAAAGACCACTACAGTGAAAGGAACACCTGTTCAGATTCTGTTATCAAATAGCAAAATAAAAAGCTTTTAAAAAGTACTTCAGGTAGAGACTTAAAGTGTGAAATGGGTTATACCTTTTATATTATTAAGAATTTTGTAAAACTGTTGGCTTTAAACCTGTCTGTGTTTTCAGGATGCAAGGAGATGCTTGATAATATGAACAAATTTATTCAGAACATCCTTTACAGAGACAATATTACAGATTTCTTGAAGTAGAAATAATACTGCATATCTGTAGCACCATGTGGACATGATCACCTCTGTACATTGGAAGTGGAGTCACCCAACTTTGACTGTAATATCTGAACTGGAATGGGACTGATGTATCTTCTGAATGGTGTCATCTTAGTGTTGCCATCTTGTGAAAGACATGGAAGAAGAGACATGTTTTATCAATTTCTTCACATCTAAATAATAAAAAGAATTTTAGGAGCTGGGAAAATATACTGGATGCAAGCCATTGGGAAAAGTGTGATTGTGTCACTCATGGCTTTTTTTTCTTTCTTTTCCTTCCCCCAAGTACTGGGCATCTCAACTGAAGGTGCTGCTCTCTTTCCTATCTGCATACACACATATACATTAATTTTTGCATGCATGTAAACAGAGGTGGTTACAGTGCAGCAATATATGGGTATACTGCACAATACAGGTGCTACAAGAAAGGGAATATCCACATAAATATAGATCTGGGCTTTCAAAGGTGAACTAACTAATTCTAAAGATAGTAAAGGATGTTTCTGTTAACAGATGAAAGAGTCTGGCTTTATTTCAGCACTTATTCATATTGATTTAATGGAAAACAGATGGCCTATTTATGGAAGTTGAGTATTAAAGGACATTTTCACCCTTATGATGTTCCCACTAATGGGTAAAATGAACCACTTCTATTATCTTAGAGAGCTGTCAGCTGCATTAGACACTAGGTATGCTTGATTAACTCCCACTGTATTTGCACCTTATAATGTAATATGGCCTCAAATGAAACATAGGTAGATGGCATTTTAACTTTGAGTACTCATGCTGGAAGTAACATCTTTTTTTTCTGTTTTGCTACAGAGGAAATCTGAATAGACTAATTGCTTTTTTACAACTTCAAGCCCCTTACTTTTAGTTATATCAATTCACAAAGTTGCATTTAAACGTGTTTTTAAGGCAAAGTACATTTTACCACTATCCATATAGATAATGTGACTAATCATACAGGAGTGTAATAAGTGCTGTATTGCCCATAAAGCAATGCAAAATGCTCTGTGAAAGAAACTGAGATGTCATTTCCAAGTTAAGATATGCTGAACCACTGCATCATTGCTCTAAAGAAAGCTATGCACATGCATTTTCTCATTTATTTCTTTTGGATTGTAGAATAGATATGAATGGTATTGTAGAATTGGTGTAGTAACTATAGTGATAAAATATTTTTTTATTCTTTTAATAGCAAATTACTTATGCAGAATTGACAACAAAAAATGTTTTGCTGTGTTTCAAAAGCAGTTGTCTTTACAGGCCTTTTAGAAAACATAGCTATTGGGCATTTTTGTATCCCTTCTTCTACCTCTCTCTCACTTGTAGTCTTAAAGGCTTAGGTTTGAACAGTGTAAATAGTTCCACTAAATAGTTGAACTAATAATAATATATTATAAAGATAAACATGGATGTGAGGTTTTAGAAGATTTATAGTACTCTTCCAGAGGAAACCTAAAGAAGAAGTGCTGTCATTCAGAGCCACGTATCTTTTAAAATCTTTATTCCTTTATCTTTTCTAATTTGATTTCTGTCAAATATATTTTGTTTTATTTAGATGGTTAACATCTCTACGAGCTACTTCTGTATATTTCTTCAATGCATTTATGACAAATTTTAATTCTAGACAGGATATTTTAATGCCCCCTCCCTTTTCTTTTCTTATTCTTTCTTTTTGTTCTATATTGCAGACTATGTAGATAATAAATTGATCTTTCCAACATATGAAGAATATATCCTTAACTGAGGCTGATATTCAATGGAAGTATCCTCCTACAGCAGAGTTGGTTTGTTTCCTTGATTATATATTCTGGTACTTTCTGTGTTAATTTTACCTTGCTGTCTTTTATGAGATAGAAGGTGGATGAAAATGCTTATGAATTTATCTAATCTGCCCTTGTACTTTAAATCCTTTGATTGTCTTAAAAGCTCTTGGTGCCCTCTTGCACTTAGTGCATCTACTCAGTTTTAGTCCTCTGGTTTCCATGGCTTCCAGACGTTATTCATTTTGTTTAATAAATATCATTACTGACACTCATCTTTCCAGCAGCTAGAGCAATTTTATCCAAGTGAATCTCACAATAGTTTCTGTAGTCTGACTTAATGTGATCCTGAAAATTAATTTCCCATGCAACTTCTACCATTAGGAGTGAAGTGGTTACATGCTGAACTGATTTTCCTCTGAGTTCTGAGCCCCAGCACTGGCCTCACTCCTGGTCAACATAATTGTAGCCAGGCAGCAATAAAATACACTTGAAGTGAAGAGCCTTTAAATGTTACAAGATCAATTATATCAGTTGGTCTTTTCTAGGAGCCAGCACTGACATAATCAGACTTGTGAGCTACCATTATTAGTTGCTGAGAAATGCTCTCTTTTTTGTCCAGAATGAATGTACCCTCTCACAAATTGCAGAACTTTAATGAAAACAAGGCTTATTGCTGTCTTTTACTGCTTCTATATTGCAGCTTCAGAAATATCTACTGAAATGTACTTTGAGATGGAGACAAACAGTAGTCTCAGGTAGGAAATATGTCTGTGGGATAGCATTCAAATTTTTGTCACTAGATTAATGGCTTTGATGAGGATTTTTTTTTTCCCTAATACTGTCACCAATTTATAAAAACAAATCTGGTTGGTACATATGTGAAGGATAAGTAGAAAATTTAGTCCATCCACAGTATGAAAGAGAAATTACATAAATAAGGACAACTCAATGTACTTAAAGTTCCACAGTCATGTGATCTTATAATGTTTGAATTACAGGAATGTCGTGTATCAGACACATATTTACCAAGTCTAAGGAATTATCTTCTTACAAAGAAAAACACTGATAATAATTGGAGTATTTGATATCATTTACGTGTTTGTGTGTAGTAAAATGTTTCTCTGTTTTGATAATTAGAAAAGGATACTGACATTTTAAGTTCAGATAGTGTTTCATTTATTACAAAGAAACTGGAAAAAAAAAAATGACCATTTCTTCCTTTTCATTCAGTTGGTTTAAATTGCTTACATTTTTCAGAAGGATAGTTCTTTGAACGATTTATAGTTACAAAGTAAAAAGGATGATTTAATTTCTTGATGGCAGATTTCAGGATAAAAAAACCCCTAATGAAATGTTGTTTTAAGAAAATGAAAAAGAGAGAGACAAATGAACCATGTACAGTAAATAGTTGTTCTAGGAAAGCCAAGGAGGTCTCTAATAACCCAGTTTTACTAACTAAACTAAACACTGGCAGTTTACTTTGTAAAAGACCAAGTGTTTAAAATTAAGAAGCTTCACAGAATTACTCTGGTTGTAGGTATCCGTGGCAATGAATAGCATTATACGTGTGTATGAAGTAGTAAATGGTTTGCACAAAGTAGTCTTTTAAATTACTGCTTCAGAATTCCTACAGTTATTGTAAAATATTGACTTTCTTGCAACAATAAATTCACTTTTGGGGTTGCTTACCACTGTCTGAATATCAATGTGATGTAAATGAAGAAGTGACACTGGGTGACTGGCAATCTTATGGCTGCCAGCCTTTCAGTTGGTACCAACATGCAGAATCCCAATGATTTGTATGCAGTGCTAAATCACTCTATCTACTGCCTAACTGTGCAGCAGATGTATTTGACTATAATGTCTGATAGCATTCAGTAAGTAATTTCATGTTGAACCGTTTACCCAAATGCTTGACTTTTTGCCTCTGCTCACTAACGAGTTCCATAGAAATGAACTGCGGGGTTACCCTGGACTCTCTTGTCTCTTTCCTTCCAGTTTTAATCTTTTTCACACTAGCAATGGACCATTAATCCTGAAAGAAAATTTATTTGGTCTCTAAAGAGACATTGGTTTAGTGCTCTATGCCATTACTTCAGCTACGGACAGGCAAACAAAGATAGGTTCCGCTCTTTTCAAATCTGCTGTCATTCATCTTGATAAAGGACTCTGACGCTTACAAAAGAACATCTTTGTTTTATATAAGTGCTGGAAATAAATAATGTTTTTTAAATTAAGATTTCTATTTATATTCTGTCAGGAAGACTTTTAGGACTTGCATGAAAGGAAGTACAGTAGAGAGAAACTAAGGAAACTGTATTAAAAAAGTAGAGACTAAGACATCCTACACTGAGTGGATAAAAAAAACCCCTTTGTTTTTTTAACTAAGGAATAATCCAACTGATTCTTTTTTGATTGATAATTTTATTTAATATTACATTCCAGGACAGGAACATCCACAGTAGCAACCATTACATAAATTCCTATTAATAATGTTGTTTCCTTCTCTCTGTTAGTATGATGCAGAAGGTTTGCCCTAAGTCTGCGGGTTAATGAACAAGTACTTTTGAACAAAAAAGAACAAACTGGGAAAAAAATTGTAGTTCTATAATCTTCAATAGGAATTTTGTCACTACAGAAGCAGATCTACTCTTAATAATTTAATTATATTTTCACAGTCTTGTCCTTACTCTTTTCTTCCTACTTTGTTATCTTTGCTTTACCATGTAGTTGTCAGGTCTCCTAGGTTGCTTTCAGGAAATATATTGGGGAGTTCCTCCAAAGGAAATAGATACCCAGAGCAAAATTATCACAGATATATGGATACAGAGAAGAATAAGAACAGATATCACTCCTAGAATTTTGCATCATAGATCATTCCACTTCTTAACATGACTTTAGGCAGAAAGATCATATTGCAAACATAGAATGGCCTCTTCTTTTATCACAGTCACTAGCCTCTGAAGTCCTTACAAAAGGGCTATATGCCAGGAATCTGGAATGGAACAAATACTACAAGAATGCTGAACAGTTTCCCTTGTAACAACAGAGACAATGTTAGATTCCAAATAAAAGAGTTTAACAACCTGCCAAAGTAATAACTATGCTTTCTATCTAGTGCCTTTGGCCACATTCATCTTTGAGGATTAGCCCCATGAGAGATATAAAGGACAGCGAAAGCTAAAGAAAACCATTTCTATTTCATGAGGATCTTAGAGGTCTTGCCAGAACAGGGAAAAATTGGACAAACTTTTCATGTAAGACAGCTAAGATGACTTAGGCAATGTATTTTAAATTCTGAAGAGGAACTTTTCTAGACCATGGCAGCAATATTTTAAAAGGATTCACCGATAATTGTCATCACCTCCTTAGATCTAGTAATCAATTAATAATATACTTGTATGTTTGTTTGCAAATTAAAGTATTTGTAAATACTACTGTGTCTAAACTAGTTCCTTTAATAGTGTTAAAAATAGTTAAGATATCTTGCTTTAACAAATCACTTAGATTTGTTTTCTATACATTCAGACAGCATATTTTAATAGAAATAAAACTTCTCTACTGCTTCACTGCCAGTGGATAAAAAAACCTGAGGAACAGTAACCATAGGCTCTACACCTTAGTTTTTCACCTCTGCAGCTCCACCACCTGCAGTAAAAGGCAAGGTGGTAAGAACAGGATTGGCAGGGTGTTTGGGAAGTCATCTAAACCCTAAGATAGTGATTATTTGTCAATAACCCAAAAAAAAGGAAGCTACAATAATCTTTTCACTGTACAGTTAGTTTCCACCCAGCATATCTCTACAGTTTTGTTGGGTTTTTTTTGTTTGTTGGTCTGTTGGGTTTTTTTATTAACTGGCAGTTATATAATTGTATAGTTTAAAATTTTGGGGTTTAGTTTAAATTATTCTATATCTGCATTTCTTTTTATTTCCAACTCTAATGTTGAAGTTTTAGTGGTTCTTTTTTTCAGAAGGCAGAGGACAAGCTGTGAAATCTGCATCACATGAGTGAGCCATGGAGTAGCACCAGCCTCTGGCTGAATTTTGTTTTATGCAACTGTTCATCCCAACATATTTTAACCTGAATACTTGAATATGCAATACTTCTATTTAACAAAATTTTCAACTGTAATCCTGTAAAGGAAAATCAAAACAGAACAAATATTAGCCAAAACATCCATCCCGCTAATAATTGTAAATAAATTGATCAAAAAATTGTTCTGCACATGGACTCTTTGAAATAGCATTATCTTTCCAACTTTTGAAAATTTATTAGTAAATCAGAGAATGCTATTCATAGTCACTCCAAATTTTCTGTGATGGGTCAAGTATTCAAAGGTTGTTCTGATTGAGAACAGGCAGCTTTAAATTCCCTAAAAATAGTAAAATTTACTGATTATTTTAAATTGCAGATAACTTTGCTAGTTTGAGGTAATGGAATGTCAGTTCAACTGTGAAGTTTTGTGATGTGAAGCAGCATGTTTAGGAGCATATTTCACTCTTGACAGTAATAATACTATATTAATACATCTCATCAAGATTCAGAAAATCTGGTTCAAATTTAGTGCTACTTATACAAGTTTTGCAAAACAGTAAGAATTAGCAAATCATGTCATGATTCCAAATTAGTAGAATAGATATTTAGGACCTGTTAAAAGACTGAGTTAAAATGAAAATGCTATGAAAATATTACTTTTTATGTTCTAGGACACTGAATATTTATTTTACAGAGGTTGAAGAGAGTGCACTTTATTTTTTTCCTCTGAAACATATTCTAACTTAATCTGTATTATAACATCGACAAATGAATTTTTAATAGACACAAAACAAAAGTTTCCTTAGGCTAAGTTCCATTTCCTGCTCTTCTGTTGCTGAACCCCTGATTCTCACTGAAACTGAGTTTGCTGAAAGAAATTGCTTCACATGTGTGAAGGTGGGAGGTGGCTGTGATGATGGATAAGTGCAGAGTTTTTTCTCTGCTATTTATATCTTACTTTCTCATCTGAGAGAATGATGATTCTGAAAATCTAGCTTTGTAAACTGGAAGAGGGTATGTTGCAGATTCACACAGCTCCAGAGAAGGGTGGAGGGATGAGAGAAAATCAGCTTCTTTAGGCTAGCTGGTCAGTCTTATTACAGACTTTAAAAAGTGACAAAGCAAATAATTTGTTTTGACAGAACAAAACCATCTAACTTACTCATTTACTGGGAACATCTAACGAATGTGTGTTGTGTGGACCTTATCTCATCCAAGATTCCTTTTAAGTGATAACTTCATTTCCATGAGAATGAAATGTTAATATAATGTTTCTCTAACTTGGTTGCACTTGAATGTTTCTTTGGAGACAGTCACTGTGTGCAGCTCTTTCTCCTTATTAGCTTTTTCTTGAGAATTTTTATTACTAGTCTTTAACCATCCTCTTGCTATTAAGGCAATAAATCCCTTACTTACATCTCCAACAACAGTTAGGAAAGATTGGACATTTATCTCTAAGTGTACTCATGGGATAACCAAGGTATAGGGATATTAGTATGCATATGTGTGGGGAGGAAACTAGCACCAACCAATCTTCATTTCTGTGGATGTAACAGATTTAATTGTCACATATATAACCTTTTAAAGACATGAGGTTCTTCTATGATTGCTTTAGCCTTTTATTTGGAAAACCATGTTTAAAAAAACCCAAACAACCTTTTAAAGTCCTTTCAGAAAGTTGCAGACAAAATGGTTTTCATTTTATTATTTCAGCTTTCCTAGCAAAATATGATTGCTTCTGATTATAATATTAAGGTTCTCTGTGAAATTATCAAGAGGAATAGTGATTAAGCACATCCCCCCAAAAATTTAAAATGAATAACCCATACATTTATATGAAATATTCATTGAGTTTCCCTTTATATGAGGGTTATTTTGGAGATATGCTGCATTGACTTTCTTGTATATCACATTACACTGGATTGTATGTCTCATTACACTATGTTATCACTTCATGGTATTGTAGTTTGCATGGCGACAGGGAGAGTATAATGTAATGTGATGATGTACTGTAGCTATGAAATACTATTAAATGATGACACTCTAGGGATTCAATAAAATACACCATTTCACTAATCTTAGTTTCTGAATCCGAAGGAGTGTGCTGAGGGAAAAACTTGCCTTGAAAGGATTTTCTGGGTTTACTTACCTCATTAGTGACCTGTATGGTTTACTGCTGAAATTCCCATTTCCATAGGATTCTGCTATTGCAGTTGATACCTCGACTTTGCTTGTCTATTGCAGTAATGCTCCAGTAATCCGTTAACTGCATGCTGTTAAAGGAGTGGGGTCTCTTGTGGAGATGGTCATTTAATGTGGAAAATTACTAATGCCTCCACTTGGTACTTGACCTCATTCATGGTGCAAGCTGAGTACTTAAGAGGAAGATTTGAACTGGCAAGATTATTAACATTGATTCTTTAAAAGCTACAACAAAACTCCCAAAGATCACATAATTTTCTATGCTTCTATGTTTGTTAAAAACTCTCAAAGTATCTCTGTGCTCAGTTTTTCTTAATTTTAAGAGCAGTACTCTACCAACACAAAATACAGGGTGATGAGTCATCTTGCTTTACAAAGCATATTTAACCCCGAGTTATCATGATTCATATACTGAACTAATATGATCATATAGGAAATTATTAATTTTAATCATAATTTACAGCAACAAATGTGTTTCATTGCTCAAGAAGGTTCTTAAAATCTTATCTATCTATGACAGATGCACAGCTTATCCACTGGCACATGGCTAACAAAATTTTTCATTTTAAGTGATATGACATTGAATCTCAGATTGGTTATCAGAAGTATTACACAAGGTAGATGAATGCCTTGACAAGCCTTTGTGAGGACTACTTCACTTATCTTTGTTATTTTATTGTCAGGAGAGAAAATAGTATTAGAGGTTTTGGAATAGAGGTCTTGGGATTTCTATTTTTTCTTTTTTTTTTTTTTTAATTTAAAAGTGGGTAAACATATCTCTTCTATGTGCTATTTCCCCTGTTTAGATGGAAAGAACATCTTAAAACATTTTTGGATTATCTTACTTCATCATAGCTGATATTTGTGCCCTGCATTGCTGTTGTCCCAGTGCTTCAGTAACCATCTCATGGAAACAATTAACTTTTCCCCTCTTCTCCAGGAGCCAATTTGTGGAGGTAACAAAGAATGACATCTTCCCCTTCTTCTGTGAGGTCAGTGTTTTATGCCTTGCTGCCATGTATCATCAGTACCTTGAACACCTTTGAGCAATCAGAATGCTCATACTGCTGTGTCTCAAGAATCATTTTCTTTTTTTTTTTTTTTTTTTTTTTTATGGTTATCAAACTACTATACAGGGATACAGGGGACACCTCAGTGAGGACATAGGTGAAGAGTGATGTGAGCCTGAGCTCACATGAGGTTACAGGCCCAGGTGCTCCCTGCATCCAGAGACCTGCACAGCCACTTGTTTGTGCAGAAGGTTTATCTGGGTCCCCATATTCCTTCTGGCAATGTCTTTTAGCCTATGGTAATCATGGCCAGGTCAGCTTCTGTGAGGGAGGTGATCACTAGTTGAGTTTGACTCTGCTAGGAAGATACCAGTTACCAAGATCATGATAGGCTGGAGAGGTGGGTCCATGTGAACCTCATGAGGTTCAACAAGATTAAACGCAGAGTCCTGCAGCTGGCTCAGAACAACCCTTGCTATCAATACAGGCTGGGAGATGAGGTGCTGGAAAGCAGCTCTGCAGAAAAGGACTTGGGGGTGTTGGTGGATGAGAAGCTGGACATAAGCCAGCAGTGTGCACTTGCAGCCAAGAAGGCCAATTGCATCCTGGGCTGCATCCTGGTGAGACCTTACCTGGAGTATTGCATCCAGCTCTGGAGCCCTAAACACAGGAAAGACATGGACCTGATGGAGTGGGTCCAGAGGAGGCCACAAAGATGATCAGGGGGTTGAAACACATCTCCTATGAGGACAGGTTGAAGGAGCTGGGGCTATTCAGCCTGGAGAAGAAAAGGCTCCAGGGAGACCTTATAGACACCTTCCAGTACTTGAAGGGGGCCTACAGGAAGGCTGGAGAGGGGCTGTTTCCAAGGGCCTCTAGTGAAAGGATGAGGGGTAATGGGTTTAAATTAGAGAAGAGTAGATTTAGACTGGATATCAGGAAGAAGTACTTTACCTTGAGGGTGGTGGATCAGTGGAATAGGCTCCCCAGGGAGGTGGTTGAGGCCCCATCCCTGGAGATATTCAAGGTGGGGTTGGACAGGGCTCTGAGCAGCCTGGTCTAGTTAAGGGTGTCCCTGCTTACTGCAGTGGGGACAGACTAGACGACCTTTGGAGGTCCCTTCCAGCCCCAGCCATTATATGATTCTATGACTTTTCTAATCCTGATGGGTTTTTGAAATTTATAGCCCCAGTGTAAGGGATGTGTGGAAGTTTTCAGTAGAACTTCTGAAACGAAAAAGGGTTTACAGGGTGAACTGCTGCAAGTCCTAGACTGCCGTTGCTCTGAAGCATTCCATTCTCATGTGTTTGTGGGTTATGATTACTGTTGCAGGGTAATTGTTTGCTGTGTAAAGCTATCACAACTGTAGCATCCGATAGATCTTTGAACAAAGTATCAGGAAGTGCTCATCTGTGGACAGTGTGATTGTATCTCTGCAGATGTTTTCTTCTGCTCTTTAAATAACACTGTGTATCAGATGCTTTGTTTATGGAAAGCAGGGATTTTATCACGTCTGTGAATTAATTTAGGGAAATTTATTCTTGCTGCTAATTGAAAATGGATGTAGTTTAACATCAGGTTATTTCTTATTTTCGCTATGTGCTCTTCAGATGTAGTTGCTCTGTAATTCTAATCCCTAATGAATAATGTTTTATGAAGACCTGAGGATCTAATTCTCATTTCAGATGTGCAAAAAAAAAAGAGAGTATTGCAGAAATTCAGGAATTCTATCCAGGAAGCAGTGAAAAGTCTTAGGAATCCTAGACTGACAAACCTGCACTATAGACATACATATATGCTTCTTGGTGAAGTCTTTCTCGACTGAGGAAAGGTTCAAGTGCTACCACTCAGACAGACTGCTTGCTTGGTTTGTATGAGATTGAGTGTAAAGGGTGTTGAAAAGGACCTTGAAGGACAGTAAACATGCACCAGGCTCCAAGCTATTAGTTGTACTTATCTACTAGCTCCAAGGAGCACCTAAGAAAGAAGCCACATGCCGTCCAAAAGTGTAAATTGCCCTGTCACACATAATTCCTGACATTGCTTTTCCCATCTACTACCACTTTTACAAATATTTCAGAGCCCCATCAATGACATGGTGAACCACAAGAAGTTCTACTGCAAACCCATTTGACTGGAAATCACTGAGGACATCTTTAAAAAGGTCAAAAAGGAGGACCCAGGTAACTATATGCTGGACAGCCTCAGTTCCATCCCTGGAAAGATGATGGAACAGCTTGTCCTTACCACAATCTCTAGGCATCTCAAGGAAAGGGCTTATCAGAAATAGTCAATATGGAATCCATAAGGGGAAGTCATCTAATAACCTTTTATGATGATACAAGTAGATGGATAGATGAGGGAAGTGCAGTGGATGTGGTATTCCTTGACTTCAGCAAGGCTTTTGATACTGTCTCCCATGGGATCCTCACATCCAAGCTTAAGAAGTGCGGATTGAGTGATTGTGCAATGTGGTGGATTGGGAAGTGGTTAAAGAACAGAGCTCAGAAAGTTGTGGTCAGTGGAGCACGGAGCAGAGTTTAGCTGGAGGCTTTTGACTAGTGGCATGCCCCAAGGGTCAGTACTGGGTCCAGTATTAATCAATACACTCATCAATGACCTGGACGAGGGGATAGAGAGCACCCTCAGCAAGTTTGCTGATGGCACCAAAGTGGGAGGACTGGCTGACACATCATCAGGTTGTGCTGCCATGCAGTGTGACCTGGACAGGCTGGAGAGCTGGGCAGGGAGAAATTTAATGCAATTGAACAAGAGCAAGTGTAGAGTCCTTCATATGGGGAGGAACAACCCCATGGTTTAGTACAGGCTGGAGGCTGATCTATTGGAGAGCAGCTCTGGAGAAAGAGACCTGAGGTCCTGGTGGAGAGGGGGATGCCCAGTAGCCAACAATGTGTCCTTGCAGCCAAGAAGGCCAGTGGCATCCTGGGATATATTAGGAGAAATGTGTCCAGCTGATCAAGGGAGGTTCTCCTCCCCCTCTACTCTGCATTGGTGAGGCCCTACCTAGAATACTGTGTCCAGTTCTGGACACCACAGTTCAAGAAGGACAGAGCACTACTGGGGAGAGTCCAGCACAGGGCCACCAAGATGTTGAAGGAAGTGGATCATCTCCCTTCTGAGGAGAGGCTGAGAGAACTGGGTTCTTTAGCCTTGAGGAGACTGAGGGGGCACCTCATCAATGTCTATAAATATGGTAAAGGTGAGTGTAGGGAGGATGGAGCCAGACTCTTCTCAATGTCGTCCAGTGACAGGACGAGAGGCAATGGGTGCAAGTTGGAGCACAAGAGGTTTAGGGTAAACAAAAGGAAAAACTTCTTCAAAGTGAGGATGACAGAGCTCTGGAAGGGGCTTCATAGGGAGGTTGTGGAGTCTCCTTCTCTGGAGACATTCAAGACCCGCCTGGATCTGTTTCTGAGTGACTTGGTCTAGGTGATCCTGCTGTGGCAGGGGAGTTGGACTAGATAATCTTCTAGGTCCCTTCCAACCCCTGACATTCTGTGATTCTGTGATTTGGAGAGGGATTTCTAGTTCGGTTTTCTCTGAAAATAATTGTTTGCTGATACCAAAACCTCTTAAGATTCAAACCAGTATGATGCAACTGGATGGCTTGCGTCAAAATTATGTTTTTCCAAGCCAAGTGCTTGTTGTGGACATGCCCATTCAAGCCTAGTGCATACCGTGTAAACACCATGTCACTGGAATTGCAATGAATGACTAGGGAAGGAGATTAAAGTGGTTTTTTTCGAAAGTTGAAGAGAAAATAAAATATGGAGGCAGTTTTTTTTTCTTCAATCTATTTTCATTCCTAATTACAAGCAACTCAGAAGAGTGAGCATCCCCCAGATATGAAGTCCTTTCCAACCCTTAACGTTCTGTGGTTCTGTGAGGTTGATTTGATTGACTGAGTCATAGAAATAAGTGTTTTAACTTCCTTTCACCTTTCTCAGAAGTCTCAGTTTTGAGCTGCTTTGAATTTGTTAGAATAGGTATAAACAGTATTGAAATAGTACTGCAAAGAGGTATTCCCACAGGCCATTTACCTCAAGAAAACTGAGATATTATTGGATTATCATGTTTGCAGGATCAGACCTTCAAGTCCCCTTTTAGCACACAGATGCTTTCATTTGACAAGGGTGCTCTGTTGTAAAATACATACTAAGGTTGTATTTTATCATCAGTGTTAACTTACAGAGGAGTGCATTTGTCCTTACAGACAGATCATCAATAGAATACTCATTAAATTGACCAATAAATGGGTAATTCTTGCATATGAATTTAAGGACTGCGTTTTGAGGGGATTTCACATTCTTGCTTCTGTAAGTGGTAGAGTTGAATGCTTGCACGAACAGATAATTGACGTTTTCCCTTACAAAGTGAAGGAACAGATTCTGAATCAGTGACATAGAGAGGACTTGCATAAGTATTTTCTAATGTGTTGCAGTGAACACTGTTCTGCCACTTGCAATTTCAAGAGAATCAAGTGTGAAATAGTGATGAAATACAGTTAATAAATTACAAAACCAAACTTTACTGTGACTACAAAGAAGGAATGCACAGACAATGGTGAAATGGAAATGCCTGAATAGAAAAGGTGGTTAGAAAAGTCTAGAGGACCTTGAGTGTTACACTAGTGATGCAGTAATAAATAGGAACCAGTTTACCTACCAGAGAAGTGTCAGTTTACCTACTTCTCACTATAAATGAATTGTTGGAAGAAGAAGGAATGTAAGGACAGAGTTGAGTGGAGACATCCAAAGAAGGGATGCACAAAGAGATGGCTTCATGCAAAATCTGTTCAGCTAAGAAAATGTAGCATTTTAAAATGAGCACTGAGCAGGAAATAAAGTAATTCCTAGGCTGCTGTTTAGTAATTCCTAAACTTTTGTCTATGAAATTTACTGATGTGCAAGGAGTACAAGGAGTAAAATAAACTTTAGACATAATCCTTAGATGTTTTTTTGCAATTGTTGCTTCAGTAAAAAAACACTCTTCTGGAAAAAAAAAATTAATAAAGATAATCTATACTATTGTAAATAGTCTGTGATCTATTAAAAATCTTCAATTTTAGCACAACCAGTTTCAAAGACTTATCTGGCTGCATGGAGTAAAACTAGTCCTGGAAGTTGTCAATAAGATATCCCATAGCACCCTTTCCATGGAATTTGGTATAGTTTTGTAGCTGTATGAAATTCGAATGGCAGCTGGGTACTATGTTTGTGTTGAATGTTAGCATATTTTGCTATAACAGTTTTATTCTGCTCACTTAATTTTTAAAATTTATGAGAATTCAAGACTATTTTTAGAAAAGGTAAATACTATTTTCCTATCAGCTATCAATTTATTGAATCTGAAGCATTTGCCTGAGTATTGAAGTTTCTGTGGCCAAAAGAAAGTAGACATATTGTATCTTCTTGCAGGATAGATTATCATCCCTGACAAGAGGGACTACTGCTTGAGCATCACCTGAATCTGTTCTCCTTGGTTGCTATTATCAGTTAATGTCCCATTGTAGCAGAGAACTGTAGTTGTTCTAGTAGAAGCTGAATGTCCTATGTTTTACATGCTCTGTTGTGACATTTCTGTGTCATTTAAAGATGGACATATTAGACTTCTTGCTTAAATGAAGATTATACCCCTGAGTCTTTCTCCACTGGATGCATCGTTTTCGTCTGTTTTCTTTCCAAGTTGGCTCCAAAGGGCATGGATGCTCACCAAAATGTACTTCTTCTGGGCTGGATGTAGAGAAATCTGTAGCTGAAGATAATCAGTTCAGTCCCTCTTCACTGCTGCATCCAAGAGTCCTTGTCTTTGACCCCAGCACAGTGGCTGAGTTATCAAAAAAACCTCACATTATTAGCCTCAGTCTCTTTGCTGATCTCTGTGAAAAGAATAATATTCTGCAGGCATCCGCAAAGCTGAGCAGCAAGCACCAGCAGCATGTTGAGTTAAAGATGTGCTAGTTTGCAGATGTCTCTGCTCACTGCAGGGGGGGTTAGACTAGATGACCTTTAAAGGTCTCTTCCAACCCAAATAGTTCTAGGATTCTACATGGGGTATTGCATATTATTCCCCATTATCATGTATGATCTGAAAAGCAAAGGCTGTATGTACCATGTGAAGAAGGTGTAAGAAGAGGTGGTGATCGATGTCTGACATTTCTTCCATGGACATAGGGAAACTGAGAATTGCAAGCCCAAGCTAGGTCTAGAAAGGGAGAAGGGAATTGCACGTCTGTTATTTCCTTGTGATTTGCAGAAAAAGTTTATGTTCTTAGATGAACTGGGTGGCTAGGTTTCAAAACAGAAATGTGGGACACAATAGCTTGAGAAAAAACTGCATTTCCAAAGAACAGCATATTTTTTCTCCTTGGTGCTTCTGCCATTAGTAGTCGTTCTGAAGACTGGCCCTTCATGGAGGAAGTCTTGCTGGGACACAGCAAGCTGGTGACAACTTTAAGCTTTCCCCAGGATTCAGTAACTCCAAGTAATTGGTAGGTATGTGAGCTTCAAGGAAAATTATCTTTTTGCTCCTTTGTCAGTTTAAATCACAGCATTTTTTTTGTGCAGGACGGTGCAGCCAGATGAATGATGGAATGCACAGTGCTGGTGCAGCAATGTTAGTACTTACGGTGCCTTTCTAATACTTGTTATATACACAGAGTTTAGGGTGAGCTGGGTGTGTGTGGCTTTACGGGTCTTGATTTTAGATACTGTCTTGTTAAGCAGATTCGTGTTCTGGTAGGATTTCTGAAACAATTTTGTGGCATATGGAGTGGTCCCCTAACCACACTGCCCATGGTGCTGGGTTTAGGAGAAGCTTGATAATACAAGCTCCTATTAAGACTTGCAGCCCTCCAACAGAAGGTCTTTTCTGGATATGCTGTCTGTTTAGAGGAGGAAGGTGATGCTACCTCACCTGTTAAGGTAAAGCAGCTGGATCATTCCTGTGACTGGTAAGAGGAAGGGCTTGCCACAGATCTCCCAAAAGCAGTCTGATTTTCCCCTGACATTGAAGCAGGGGATCTTCCATTATCATCTCATGCACGTAGCTCTGCCTGCTAAAGGGAATGGTAAAGCTAGAGCCTAAAAAGCAGTATTTGAGGTCCAGAGTAATTTTAAAGAACTTTGGAATAGAATAGAATAGAATAGAATAGAATAGAATAGAATAGAATAGAATAGAATAGAATAGAATAGAATAGAATAGAAACTAGACTAAAAATCAGGTATTGCAGATGAGATATTTATAGATGAGTCCAAGTTGCCCTGAACCTGGCTGCTCAAAGGTCTGTGACTCAGCCGTTTGAGAGACAAAGCATTTACAAGTGGTTAAGATGCCTATACAGGTTCAGGGAGGGGGATTGTAGAAACAATAAAAAAACTTATTTTAAGGCACCACCTTTCTCCGGAACTCAGGTGTTTCATCCTCAGTTTAGCAGAGTCACTGAGGTTTCTGCAATGGCCTGAAGATTGTCCTGAGACATTCACTATTCCTATGTACAATTTTATAATGAAGGGAGTTTTGCCATCTCTATGGTGAAATTTAGTGCTCAGTATCAGATGTTTGGCTGAAAATGTCAGTATTGTGTTACAGCTGAATGAAGCTCAGCCTCTTAAAACAGATGGTATTTTCTCCTAAACGTGTGATTTTGTCCCACACTTACATACCTGTTGTGTCCCATCCTCCAAAAATTCTAGATACTAAATGTGCCCCACAGGAGGATAAATGATGGGGAAAAAATGGTATTTGTGGAAAGTCTTCCCATGAAGAAAGGTAACTCCTACGAGTTTCTTCAAACATGCTTACCCAAGGTGTTCTAAGATCAGATGAATTCTGAGTCATATAATCCTGAAATTACCAGAGTTCCTGATTTTCTATTGAATGGGGAGATCCACATGGACACTACCTAAGTGATGAATATTTGTCCTTTAAAATATTCATTTAATTACACATTTTAAAGTATACATCACTTAAAACAAAGAAAACCAAAATCAATCAGAAAGGGAAGACACGACGATTCAGAACACCAAACTGCATTTAAGTGACATTGGAAGTGGAAGTCTTTGGTCAGCAGCGTTCACTTGCTTGATATTTTGAAGGATCAGGGAGACAGTTTGCACAAGGTATGGATAAATAGTACTTTTGCATCAAAAATACATATTGAGGTGTTTAATTTGAAGTTTACCAGTGCAAAAAAGAATGCACATCCCCATTGCAAGTCCCTTCTGGAGCAATGCTTTGGGAGATGCAGCCTGTGCACTGGTAAGTGGTTGCCAAAGCACAGACAGAGAAATGCCTGGTTTTAGAAATGTTGTTTGTGTTGCTGTTTGTACAAAAAGAAGCTGAAGAAATACCTAAACTTTAGTGCAGCATTCGGCGTGATAGACTCTCGTTGCAAAATGTTGATTTTATAATTACAATTCATTACACTTTCTTTGATCCAGTGTTACAAATTAGGGTCACTAGTGTCAGGAGATTAAACCTTTTTGTCTCTCTGATATCCAACTATTATTTCCTAGTCCCTTTTTATCTAGCAGAGCAGCACTGAATTCCACAGCATCTTTGTCAGCTCTCTCCTGTTATTTGCAGCAATCATTTAATTTGTTTTAGAACTAATATTATTTGGTCATACTGTCATTTGCAACAACAGAGGTTCTTTAATAACCTTAAAATGTGGAGGGGCTCCATCATTAGCTGGGTAAGCACATGTATCAGAGAGAACGACAGAGAATTTTGGGAGCATGGTGGGAGTGCAAGGTAGCTACATTGGATAGAAAAAAAAAAAAAGAAAAAAAGAATGCCCATACAACTCAAAGGAAGATTGTACATCAGAAAAACTACAGCAATCTACTGAAAATTAGTAAATGATAGTCATGAGTAGCTTACAGTGAACCACAGGGACCAGCTTCCCTGAAGCACAGAAATAGGAACGTGGAGAAGCTTCTAAAAGGTGTCCTCAGGGAATCTTCCATTTTTTCACTATGATACCTTTAATCTTAGAATTGTCAAGCCACATGGAAAATAACAGGACTGAATGGTTCAGTCAGTTAAAAGTTAGTATTATTTCTTTTATCAAAAAAATATTGGGTCTTTCTGTGTTTCTGGAGCTGGTCAGATTTGTATAAACTTTAAAACAAGTCGAGTATTGAACCTGTATTGCTCTTTCTTTGTTAATTTAAGATCATTATCTGTGACTAAGCAGATGCTATTCAATAGAAAGAAAGAACTTAAAGCTGTTATTTTTTAATAGATGATTCAACGAGAGGCAGAAGTAAAGAATAAGGTAACTGCTGTGGCGTTGACAGACTCTGTTCACAATGTGTGGCATCAAGAAGCTGGGAAAACGATTCGAGAGTGGATGCGAGAGGTGAGGCCAGATTTATTTATTTATTTATTTATTAAGACTTAGAGAATAAATGTTGGTAAATGACTCTATAAACATGTCTTTATCTGCTGACCTCTTCTATTTCTTTAGGGTATGAAAGATAGCACATTACACAACTATGGAAATTGTGTGCTTATACCAGCCCCTAAAATAATCAAGATTAAAGCAATTTTCAAACTTCAAAGTTAGCAGTCAAAACAATAAGAACCAATTCCAGTGTTTCTTCCTGCTGCACAGCAATATAGAGAGACATAGAGAAAGGCAGCCCACACACTGCTTGGTATCTGGAGCAAAGTCCTGGGTGCACCCACCACTCCTGGCTGTATCTGACAATGGTGGAAAAGCCCCTTTAAGGTCATAGTTACTCTGTTAAGTGCTTTGCATAACTGGGAAAAATAAACCTTTCTCTTGGCAGTTTTATGAGTTGTAATTACTTCTGAAGTACCCCAAGGTTTTCTGATGTTTTTCATCAGAAAACATGTTTTCAGAGTATTTGCCAGTTGTGCACCTACTGATCTATTGGTCAGAGATTATCTGGCATTGGTTGTTGGCCAGCAAGCAACAAAGTTACACCATTGGTTCAAGGATAATGCCATACATTCATAATCCATTTAACAGTTAAGTATGGTATTTTTAAGAGCCTATTTTTTTTAAGTGAGACCAATAAACTTCAGTTCATGTGTCTTTCTGTCACCCAAGCAGGTTCCTGTCTGTGTTTTCTACATTCCCCTTGCAGAACACCAAAACAGTAGGTTCAGGTGGCAAATTTAAACCAGTCACGTCCTGAACTCTTCATTAAACTTGACTTTTTCCCTTGGATTTAGTGAAACTTTGTGTACAGTGCTATTCCTGACTTAACCTTACAGTTTTATAGGCTGTGACTGATGGGAATAGAGAATCACCTGGGATGCAGCCTGACAGTTCTGACTTAAATGTTAAAAATATAAAGAATGGTAACCCCTACAGGCTCTGTCAGAAAAATCCCCATTTTCTTTATAGGAAATGAAAGCCTTAAAATATATGTTATGTAGTGAAACTGAAATTTTAAATCCTGTAATTTGAATCTGACAACTCCATTTTTCTTCAAGCATTTAATCTGAAGAAGACAAGTGCATTACCTTTAATTTCATTTGCAGAAAGTAGATCTTAAAGAATAAGTTAAATGATTAATGGCCTAAAAAGTGGATGGAGTGTCATAACTTACATTAGCATTGAAAATCTCCTGTAAGAAAGAAGAATTTTACATATGTGAAGTGTGGCTGAGTGGTATTAAGACTAGCATATCACCTGGATATCTCTTACTTTAATCAGGTTTAAGGCTACTGGTAAAATGAATAATAATTAAAATATACACCTAATCGCTGCCTGTCTGTAGGGCTAATTGCTGTCATTGAAAGAATGAATTGTTAAAAAAGTAATTCTTCATTGAAGCTCTCTCTCCTGTATCATTGGTGGCCTATTTTTAGTACCTATAGAAGTCGTGATTTTTGAATTTATTAGGAGCTGTGATGAATGATAAAACAAATCATCCATTTACATATCTTGACACTGCTTTCGAGAATACTTATTTCTTACAGGCAGGTGTCACACTGTATATAAAAGCTGGTTAATTGTGTGCTAATCTTCTGTATTATCTCCAGCTCTCTGATGTACTGTTCTATCAGTAGTTAATATTAATTTTACTTATTTCAAATGAATGTAATACTTCATAAAAATTCTACTTCTTTTATAATTTCTACCATCTTACATTTGCAACTTTGTGTTCATCTGTTAATTAAAATTATACATGCAAATTGGAAAATGTATAATGCTTTACTACTTTAAACTTTAAAGCCTTTGTGAAATCCTTCCATTTTAACCACTTTTTACTAAAAAAGGTTACATTACTGTGTAGTGTGTTTGTTTTCTTGGGTTTGGGGTTTTTTTTTTCCTCCATTGAGTTCAATAGTTTCATTGATCTACTGTTTCTTACAAAAATCTGCCATGCTTTGTGAACTTCACTTTCTAATCTCATACAGCAACCCTTCCTTTATGTTGTTCCTGCTCTCCCTGGTCCCAGAACAGTAGGGTTGCCTTGACAAATCTATTCAAAAGCCATTCCTTGCCCTTTATTGGTGGGGACTGAAGCCTTTGAAATTCTCTCCTCACTGCAACACAGCTGACATCTTCTTCCAGACAGAATGAATTAAGGAAATACAATAAGACACTTGATCTACCAGTCAAGGATCTTTCCACAGTGAGGACAGACTCCATGGTGCACAACTAGTGCAGCAAGCATCTACAAATACACAATACATGCTTGTTTGCCGGAATAGCAATTGTCCGTTTTATGGATGGGATGATTTTTTTCAGAAATCTGCCTGAAAAATCATTGGGTCTTTCAAAAAATTTCACATTTTTGTTTTGTTTTGTTCCATTTTGTTTTTTCTTTTCCCTTTAATGAAGTAAATCAGATTTTCAGAAAGGGAAATTCTCAGATTTCTAGTAAGGGAAGCCATGTAGATCTTGTCATTGGAGTTTCAGTCCTGTTAAAAATGTTGTTGCTTTATAATAAAACCTTCAATTCTATAGATTTGGTGTAGTTTCAACATACTTTATTAAGAGCATATTGTTTAATGCTTTAGTTCATAGACTTCTCTGAAAAGGTAGCATTTGGAGCAAAACATTTAAAAAATTCATGGTAAATTCATCCTACTCTGAGCTTCAGGAATGAAAGGTAAATTAAATGCTTCCTGAACATAAATCTCCCAGAAGACCAATATTTGCATTTTTTCAACTTCCATGTGCAGATCAACTCTGCTACACATCCAATTATTTGAATATTTATCTTGGTGCCTTTCATTCAATCCTTATGTGTTGTTTTGTGACTTCGCAACCATTCTTTCCACAGTGTACTCTGTCAGAACACCCTGAAAAAATCTAGTTTATTGGTATTGTCAAGACTCAATGTTTGTAACAACACCAACTAAGGAGAGGAAAAGCTTGAAATATGTTCCAAGCACCCAGTTAATTCCACAGGCACTCAAAGGACTTAAGGACGTGATACATAAACACGTTACTAATTCCCTGAATTACAGTCTTACTCTTTATACTTATCAAGTATGAAACTACAATATTTCATCTCCAGTTAGTGTAAATAAACTGATATCACCTACCTTCCTATCCCTGTTGGAACTGCTGTCTAAATCAGTTTGAGCTATTTCGATGTGATCATTGGTGGTATCTACAAAGTCTGTATTTCTTTTTGCTGGGAGTTTTTCTGTTTATCACAAAATTTGTATGCGTGTTCCCCAGAACTGCTGTAACTGGGTGTCCAGCTCCGAGCCCCTGGACACTTCGGTGGAGTCCATGCTGCCAGACTGCCCCCGCGTCTCTGCAGGTACATATACATTGTTCATGCCCAGGAACAGATAGATTATTTTTAAAAGCATTTGATTCTTAATACTTTTTAACCCTTCTACAAGAAGATATGTCTGAAAGCATATGGCTGTTGTTATTTTATGCAGCTCCCAGCTAACTTCTTTTTTTTCCTTTGTGCAGGATTTCAGTTCTTTGCTAAAAGCTTATACTTTTCTAGTCTTCTTTTCTCTTTGGCATTAAGTAATTGGTGACATTATAGGAAGGATCTTAAGAAAAATAATAGCAGTGGTGAAAACTGGGAAATTTATCATAGATCCTTTAATAAATACCTAATGCTGTGTAGGCAAGAAAGTTCTAAAGAACTATATTAAAAACTCGTACATCTACATGAAACAAGACACCTTCCTGAACCTTAATAATTTTAAATCCAGTTTATGATGAAAACTATTTACAGTCCAGGAATGTTAATCTGAGATTTCTGTTGTTTGGAAAATACTTCCCAAATACTTCTTCGTTTATGTAAGTGGAATGGGCACATTAAGATAATACTCCCAGACTTTTGTTCATGTGTAATAATTCCAGAAAAGTAGACATAGTTGTCCATGTAATAGAAAAATCTCCACTCTCTGTGGGAATGTAATCTAAAATACATAAAGGTGTTACCGAACTCTCGTGTTTCACCAGATCTCCTAAAATCCATAGATATCATTATTTGTCTAGGATATAAAATAATGTTCAAAAGGAAGATGCAGCCTATACAATGTTAATTTAAAAGGTGGAACAGTGTTTGACCTTGCTCTATGAGGTGCCATTGTTCATTTGACAAGGTAAGAGGTTCGTATCTTTCTGGATTAGTGACATTGTTAATAAGACCTCACCTCACAGGTGAAATTTCGTTTTACCACTGGATTTTTTAAAGTTTAGGAGAATTTAGTGGTACTCTGAGAGCTCATAGCAACCAGAGACCAGTAATCATGTTTCTTCTTTGGGTTGGGATCTAGATCTGCAGATCATCAGCACTGTGCAGACATATGGCACAGCATTGACATTGCTCCTTGGTGCTTGGGGAAGTGATAATTTACTAAAATTTTTGTAGAATCAACATTCATTTAGCCAACCTTTTGCTCCTTCCAGGGAGCGTACTGGAGCTTAAAAGAAAACCAGTGTTCAGAAGTGGAATTCTTTGTAACAGGATTAACTTCCAATGTCTGACATCTGTGTTGCTGTTGTGGAAGAGTGAACGCTGCAGAGATCATTTTCGTCAGGCAAATAGGGCAAAACAACCAGGAAGTGTTGCAGGACACTTCCCAGTGTTCAGAATCCACAGTATCATAAAGTATCACAGAGTATCAGGGGTTGAAAGGGACCTTGAGATCATTGAGTTCAACCCCACTGCCAGGCAGGATCATAATCTAAGTATAATCTAAGTATAATCTAACACAGGCCACAGAGGAATGCATCTAGGCGAGTCTTGAAAATCTCCAGAGAAGGAGACTCCACAACCCCCCTGGGAAACCCATTCCAGTGCTCTGTGACCCTTACTGTAAAGAAGTTCTTCCTCATGTTAAGGCGGAACCTCTTGTGTTCTAGCTTGTAACCATTCCCCATTGTCCTATCACAGGGCACAAGTGAGAAGAGGCTGTCACTTTCCTCTTGAAATTTAGCCCTCAGATAAACATTTATCAAGTCCCCTCTCAGTCTTCTCCAGACTAAAAAGCTCCAGGTGTCTCAGTCTCTCCTCATAAGGCATATGTTGCAGTCCCTTAATCATCCTTGTAGCCCTCCGTTGGACTCTCACAAGCAAATCCCTGTCTCTCTTGAACTGGGGGAGCCCAGAACTGGACACAATACTCCAGGTGAGGTCTCACAAGTGCAGAGTAGAGGGGGAGGAGAACCTCCCTTGATCTACTGGAAACGCTCCTCTTGATGCACCCCAGGATACCATTGGCCTTCCTGGCCACAAGGGCACTCCATTGAGAACTTGTTGTCCACCAGAACTCCCAGGTCCTTTTCCACAAGGCTGCTTTCCAGCAGATCACCTCCCGGTCTGTACTGGTGTAATTTGTTATTCTTACCCAGATGCAGGACTCTACACTTATCTTTGTTGAACCTCATTTGGTTCTGCTCTACGCAGCTCTCCAACTCACGTGCTCATGTTACTTATTCCCCACAGCTACAAGTGTACCTCTTATCTGCTGCTTTGCTATAAAAGTGCTTGTCTGTGCTTTATTATTTTTGCACTGGTCCAATGTATAATTCAAGCGACTTATTTTAACTGTGTTCTAAAACATTCATTACTCTGAGATGTTTTCATCAATCCCCCAGCTGAACTTCTCTGTGTATTCATCCCATGTAAATAAAGTAAAGATGTTCTGTAGAAGAAATCCTATATGCTACCTAAAATATGGACTGGCTCTTCAGTAGGGGTGCAGGTGAGTTTCAGTTTTGTATTTTTGCTGAGGGTGAGTCATAGTGAACATAATGTTTCTACCCCATTTAATGAACTCCCAACTACACAGAAGAATTCATTTAAACAGGGTAGGATTTCAGACAGTGAAAGATATAAAAGTTGGCTGTTTGTATTTCATGCATACATACATTGCCATTAGACTTAAGATCACTGATGTTGTAGATGTCTTCATCAAAGATTTAGGAAAATTATTTAAATGGAAGCTGACTATTTCCAGATTGGTTCTTTTGTAATATAAGGACAGTTTAAAATAGTGTAGCTTGATATGATGACTGCTGAATTATCTGTGCGTATGTTTTTTGTTTCTGTTTCTTGTGTTTGTATCTTACACAGAAAACTGTAAGACATTTACAGGGCAGAAAGTGAGTCATTCTTAGTGTGTTTACATTAGAAATGTCATAAGCCTGCACAAGGGATATCTGTAATACATTTATGAGATGCTACTAGATGTGGGAGCATTAGTATTTAATGCGAGAGGTTTTTATTTCAGTTGCTCCCTGAGAATTGCAGTACTGAGAGAGCCCACACTCATACACTGGCAGCATTGCCCTTGATATTTCAATGAATGACAGCATGAGCAATCAGAGTGAGGAGAGGACACTGTTTAAAATAAACGTTTTGCGGAAGGCTCACTTTTCTTCTCGAAACTCATCTTTTATCCGTGAGAAGCAAGTCTGGGCATAACTGTCTCTTGACCACATCTCATGAGCCAGCTGATATTCAGACATTCAGCATACTGGGATTTGCAGGCCACCCCAGTGGGTGCTCTCTGTTCACCACTACCCATCTTGTTTCTATTCCCATATTTTTTTAACAAGAACAAGGCATTTTTCCTTATCAGAGAAGCATCCACCACTCCCTCTCTGTCATTTATCTCATTTACCTTTTACCAGGCAGGGTTGTACAGCATCATACCCTATGCTTCTTCTCTGGCTCACAGCTCTCTCTGGTTTCCTGCTTTGGAGCATTGTACAATAAGCTCCTCAGCTCTGTCACTGTTACCTCACTGTCCTGGAGGAGCTCTTTGTAAGTCTCATGTCTTCAGACTTTCAATGATAAGTTGCATTGTACTAGTACCAACTGTAGCTATAATTCATTTCATGTCTCTGAGACCTTACAACACTTCACCTAGCTCTGGAGTAGGGAGTTCACAAGCTCTTGGAAGGCCATCCTACTGGAGCTGCTGCTGGGTGGGAATAGCTGCAAGTGAGGATAGGAGAAAGCCAGCTCATGGATCTGTGTCTACCTCTATTGGTGCTCAGCACCAATAAATTATTTGAGTTCAGGACAGTGGCCTGAACATGACCCCAGCAAAGGCATTGTGGTAAACCTTGCTAGGTAAACATGGCCTTTGTTTTCCAAAATACGAATATTTGAGAACTTCAGGGTGTTCAGATGAGATACATTCCTTGGCTCATGTGTTTCTGCCAGTGAAAGCTTTCTATTGAAGAGAAAAGATTATGTTTTGCAGTATTTTACCAAAGTGGATATGCACCAACAATCATTTACATAATCAAATAAAAATATTTTATTGTAACATTAGTAAAATTAATTGCTTAATCAAATCCTTTTAAAGCCTTTTTAGTTGACCCTCAATATCACTAGTTATTCTTTTAACAGTTGCAGCCAGTGTAGTTAAAACACTGTAAAATAAGGAAATTATAACATAAAGAGACAAACAGGATGATACAATGGAGTGAAACATTGACAGTAATCAAGAAAAGCTCTGTTAATGAAAGAGCCTAGAATATATGTGTCTGTAATAAGGAAAAAGGCAAAGTGAAAGAATTAATTAATGTAGCTGAATAAAGTGATTTCAGGCTGGCAGCAGAAAAACACTCCCTTACTTTTGGAGGACAGGTATGACCCATGCTGGAGGTTCTCTGAACAGTATCCTGAATGAGTCCTTATATACTATTTCCTGGGACCAAACATCAAGACTGACTCTCTTCAGTACATAAAACATTTAATTTAGCTTCAGCAAGACAAGCACTACTTTTTGTTTTCACTTTGAATTCAGAAAATATCATTAATATTATTTCTAACAAGCTACTGCAAGTGTTTTTTAACACTTAAGGGTTTTTACAAATAAATAAATAGAAAGGGGAAAAGTGACTTTACAGAATGGTTGAGGTGTGAAGACACCTCTGAAGGTCATCTGGTCCAACTCCTGGTTGAGCAAGGCCACTTGGATCCAGTTGTCCAGAACTGTGTCCTGCCTTCCATAAGGTCCATTGTATATAAATTAACAAACTGTGGTCATGGTAATCAATATTCATATAAGATTTTGAGGCCTTTGTTTGTGTACTTGTCTAACTTAGAAGAGACCCCACAGAGTTATGCCATAACCAGTGTGATGCCCTGTATCATCAAATGTAGGGTTTAAGTCCCTACATGAGTGAGTATACCATGGAGATAATGGTATTTGTCCAGCTACATGTAAGACAGTCAACTTTGCATGTCTCAGCACCAAAAGGAGGTTCTTCACCTTGTGCAGAGGTTCACAAAGTGCTTTGTTTCCTGCTTTGCCTCCTCAAAGCAAGGAGAAGGGGGGGCTGTTGGTTGTTTCTGGCAGAACTTGTCCCAACAAGAAGAGTCATCATCCATTGAGCCTTTGGGTAAAAATAGAGCTGAAAGCATTCCTGCATGTCTTAAACATACACTCTGTATTTTACAGCTTGGGTTGATTTTTGGTTGGGTTTTTTTAAGAGATTATTCTGTGTGCACGTAAGAGACTTGCAATACAAAACGAAAGACAAGATTCTCACTGAAAAACAGGGAAAAGCTTGTTAACTGCTGTTTCTGAGTCCTTGGCATAGCTTGATTTGATATCAAGACAAGAATCTGGTACTAAATGGTCCCCTTGAGATGGCTGCTTTGTGCTGAGTAATAGACTAGCATCAATAATCCTTCCATGGGGCTACAGTAAATTTAAGTAAAGTTATTCTGGACTGTTAGATCTGCTTAAAAGCATTGATCTGAGAAAGTGAATGCATGGCTTGCATAGTCAGCCTTCCCCTGGAAGACCAGGGATGCAGCCCAGACCCAGCCCACGCTCCCACCCACTCATCACAGAAAGCCCTTTTTGCAAAGATGGTGTTGATTATCAGGGAATCACCCATTAGACTGGACATTAGGAAAAAAAAAATCACAGAAATTATAGCCAGAGACTGGAACAGGCTGCCAGAGGGAGGTGATTGAGTCACCATTCCTAAAAATGTGGTTAAGGGTCATTTGGATGTGGTTTTGAGGCACATGGTTTAGGGGTGAACTTTGTAGAGTAGGGTTAATGTTTGGATGCGAGATCCCAAAGGTCTTTTCCAACCTGAATGATTCTATGATTTTAGGTGTTAGTTTTTTTGTTGGCTTTGCCTAACAGGTGACTTCTGCCCAGAAGATTGTTTCCAGCTTTGGACATTTCCTTAGAAAAGCCTCACCTTAGCAGCGGATACAGCTCCCTCCAACACACAGACCTCCCCCAGAGAGCAATTTTGAGGTTCAAAGAGGGAGGATCTCCAGTGAGGTTGAACAGGCTTCATGACCCCAAGGTAATTGCATGAGCCAGGTTTGTGACAGACACTGGAAGGACCAACTGGTTTCTTCTTGACTTTTCTTCCTTAGTTTTACTTGTACATGCTGAACTTCAGCTGTTAACACTTTTCTGTATCTTGCTCATAACAAACAAGGCAGAAACAACCATAAAGTGTATTAAGCACTAAGGCAATACCTGGCTCATCCCCTTTAGCAGCTTTTAGCCCAGTTTACCAGTGCACCTCATTTTTCACTATTTAATCTCTTTGATGAAGACCATTCTGGGCTGGTTTTTTATATTAGCATTTTTTGAGTGGGGCAGGTGTCCAATAACTCCATCAGTATCAGAGGTAAGTACAAAATCACACACTTTTTACAATAAGGCAGATTAGGCCATTTACCCATTTTGCTGAATATGTTATTTCTACATTCACTACTTGTTCATGGAGATTACAGTTACAATAATCAGTGTTTACTGTAAACCTCTTTCCATTTCATGTCTTCACACACATGTATTTGTGTCAATAAAAGCTCTGCACTTGGATTAAACGCTGCAGCATTCTGTCAAGGTAGCAGGCTCTTGAGTTAAACTACGTGTTAATTTGTTTTAAGGTATTTACAGTATTTATGTCACAACTGGAGGAATGTGGGAATTTACAGTGTGAAGGTAGCTACACCTACAGGGCTCTGTGTCAGCATCCCGACGTGCTGTGGGTGTTGGTCCTGCACTTGCATTTCTAGAATCATATAATTGTAGAATTGTTCTGGTTGTCAGAGACCTTTCACATCATTGAGACCAACTGTTCACCCAGCACTGCCAGGGCACCAATAATCCTTGTCCCTCAGGAACACATCTCCACGAGGGGCTTTGAAACCCCTCCAGGGATCATGGGGACTCCATCACTGCCCTGGGCAGCCTGGCATAGCCCTGGCAACCCTGGAGGGGACTGAATAATTTGTTCTTCAGCCCCAACCTAAACCTGTCCTGGGCTAACTTGAGGCCAATTCCTTTTGTCCTGGTTCTTGTTCCTTGGAGAAGAGCCTAACCTCCCATGGCTCCTACCTACATCAGTGCAACTGTAAAATATGTGTTTCTGAAAGAGCTCAGCACCTGTAAGAGGTATTCTCTGAGAGATGCAGTCCAAAATGCAGTAGCAGAATTTTTAATTTCATTGTCGTAACATCCAAAATATCTTTTACATTTTAAATTGCATTTTTCTGTTAGAATCCAGATTAGGATTTGGTCACGTTTATCAAAATTCTTCACTTTCAGTTGAAACTGTTTAGGTTTTTTTTCATAAATGCTTGTAATTTAGACAGGGAAGGACATTTAGATCATGTATTCACCACTTTTATACATGTATCTTTTTTAACTGTTCACCAGATGTTGCCCTACTGAAATTTAAAACTTTCATTTGGTTAAAATGTGTCTTCCATAAAGCCATGCAACCTTGTCTGGAAGGATTCAGGAGATGAGGAATCCATTGCTTCCTTCCCTTTGCAATTTGCCAAACTAATACAAAGAGTGGTTCGTTTCTGGTTTGGCTTTGTCTGGTTTCAGGTTCCAGACATTAGTTCTTGCTGAGCCTTTTTCTCCTAAGTTGAGGAGCTGCTTTAGCACATTTTCTTTTTCTTTTCTTTTTTTTTTTTTTTATTAGATATACTGGAATCAAATCAACAGTCAATTTCCTTTTCACAAATTTAATAGATTGAGTTCTTTAAGTCTCACTGCAAGCCCATTACTCCAGGTTTCAAATGCTTTTATATTTTTTTCCATGGTTTCTCCAGCCTGTCAACATCTTTTCTTTGAAAGGGACCCGCCTGCATCTAGCTAAAGTGATGCACAGACTTTAGATCTTCAGATTTTCTCCCCTTCCATTAGCCAGCAATCATGTTTGAGCCTTTTATTGACATACTGTGTAGAGTCAGTTTACGATCTTGTCCAGTATTCCCATTTCTAGAGCTTCTGCTCTTCCTCTTGATTCTAAAGTAGTGTAGGTAGCCTCTTTGAAAAAATAAAACAAAACAAAACAAAACCAAAATAACATAAAAATGTAAAATAAAAAAAAAAGGTCAGTCTCTTTCTTGTTACTAACCACTCTGTCCATCCTCACATTTACAAAAACTTTTCCAATGGTGTATTTGTATTTACTTCATGTGTTTAATAGCTGTAGGTCTCTCCAGTAGTAACATAGAATCATAGAATGTATTAGGTTGGAAGGGACCTCCAAAGGCCATCTGGTCCAATCCCCCTGTAATAAGCAGGGACTTCTCTAACAAGGTCAGGCTTCTCAGAGCATCATCAAGCCTGTCCTTGAATGTCTTCATGGAGGGGGCCTCCACCACCTCTCTGAATAACCTATTCCTGTGATCTATCAACCTCATATTAAAAAAACTTTTTCCTAATGTCTAACATAAATCTACACTTCTCTAGCTTAAAGCCATTACCCGTTGTCCTGCTGCAACAAACCCTTGTAAATAGACCCTTCCCTTCCCCTTG
Organism: Alcedo quadribrachys; assembly: GCA_033439865.1. Lineage (NCBI taxonomy): Eukaryota > Metazoa > Chordata > Aves > Coraciiformes > Alcedinidae > Alcedo > Alcedo quadribrachys. Next base: position 88,270 of record JAABPQ010020846.1, read on the forward strand.
CAAGTACTAGAAGGTCACTATAAGGTCTCCCTGGAGCATCCTTCAGGCTGAACAACCCCAGCTCTCTCAGCCTGTCCTCACAGGAGAGTTGCTCCAGCCCTCTGATCATTTTGGTGAATTTTAAAATCTAAATTCTAAAACATCTGAGTTCTATTCAATAGAGCCTTCTCCATGAGAACTACATTCTCAGATTACTAAGTCTGAAGGTTCTTAGCAATACTGAATAATATTGACCTTTAACCTGTTTTCATGGGTAAACAAGTTTTCTAGAGTTGTGCCATTTGTCCCCTTGTGAATTTGTGAAGTGTTAATCTATTTCTGCATAATTGAAGTTTTGGTTGTAATGAAGTTTCATAAGTTTTGTCATAGTAGTTTACAGCACAGAAGAAGAAACAAGAAATGTATCTTGCTAGTAAAAGGAAGAGTTTTTAGTGTCTCTTTTGAAAGACAAGTTTAACTCAGGTGCTAGACACAGTGCCTGGAAACAAACAGCGATCAAAGCAGAAGTGATCGCAAGCTAACTGTAGCAGGTATTGGCAGTATAGAGATTTTTTTTTCCAGAAGTTTAATGGAAAACCTGAGAAGAGTAAAAACTAGTTGCTGCAAAGGTGACAAAAGACTTTGTAAAAGCTCTTGCTGGAGCATGTCCAAAGAAGGGCAAAAAGTTGAGAAAGGGTCTAGAGCCACAAGTCTTGTAAGGAGCATCTGAGGGACCTGGGCTTGTTTAACCTGGAGCAAAGGAACCTCAGGGGAGACCTTCTGGCTCTCAACATGTTCCTGACATGAGGTTGGAGCCAGAAGGAGACAGACTCCGTTCTCAAGGAACAAGCAAGAGGACAAGAGGAACCAGCTTCAAGTTGCACCAGGGCAGGTTTAGTTGGGAGCTGAGGAACAATTTCTTCAACAACCTGCAGGGTTGTTCAGGCCTGTCCCAGGCTGCCGAGGGCAGTGCTGGAGTCCCATGACCCCTGAAGGGACTTCCAAGCCCCTGTGGAAATGTGTTGCTGGTGGACATGGGTTAGTGGTGTCATAGCAGTGCTGGAGGAACAGTTGGACTCAATGATCTTGACAGTTTTTTCCAACCAAAATGACTATATGATACTAAAAATGCATAGCAAAGTTGGCATAATTTGTCCTGCTGCTCAGAATGTTCTGGAGGAATAAATCAAATGCCTGGCAAAACATTGAGCATACTGTAGTTGCGTATAAATCCATATTAGCTAAACATGCTAGTTTATGAAAGAACAAAACAGAGTTTATTTATTTAACCTTATTGTGCAATAAGCTACATTGTCTTGAATTAATTACACTTTTTATTTTTGTACCTTAATTCTTCATTAATGGACTCCAGTATCACAGCTAAAAAAACCCTTTTAGCATCATTCCCCAGCCCAAAGGAAGAACAAGTATTCTTAGATCACTTACTGAGAGATGATGGTCTCATTGGCTCTTCCCTTTCTGTTGCATGATGACACATCCTCACTGAGCAATCTCTTCCATGGTTCCATTTATCATTACCCATATCTTCCTTGGTGCATACATACACCTCCAGCAACAGCTGAATAAACAACAGTTACCCACAAAAATGCATCACCCAGTTGGGCAGATAATGATGGGTTAACCCTAATGAAAACTAGATTTCCTGAGACGAAGAGCAACAGAGGAGGAAGGACATGGAAAAAGTTCCAATCAAAACAAAAAAAAAATACATTTTTATTCTTCACGTCCACTTTACCTGGGTAGGAATTATGAATCTATATAGGCATTCTTCAATTCTTTTTCTTGATATTTATGTCATGCTGACTGTGCAAATAGTCTTTTCTGAAATTTTCATTTAGTACTTTTCCCATCTTATGGAAATTCTCTGCTAAGTTATTTATGTCTCTTAAGTGTTATTTTAAAATGTACATCAGTATCACAGAATCACAGAATTTAGGGGTTGGAAGGGACCTAGAAGATCATCTAGTCCAACCCCCCTGCCTGAGCAGGATCACCTAGATCAAGTCAGCCAGGAAAACATCCAGGCGGGTCTTAAGTGTCTCCAGAGAAGGAGACTCCACAACCTCCCTGGGCAGCCCATTCCAGAGCTCTGTCTCCCTCACTCTGAAAAAGTTTTTCCTTGTGTTTACCCTAAACCTCTTGTGCTTCAACTTGCACACATTGCCTTTTGTCCTGTCATTGGACGACATTGAGAAAAGTCTGGCTCCATTCTCCATACACTCACCCTTAACATATTGATAGACATTGATGAGGTCTCCCCTCAGACTCCTCCAGGCTAAAGAGCCCCAGCTCTCTCAGCCTCTCCTCAGAAGGGAGATGCTCCACTCCCTTCATCATCTTGGTAGCCTTGCGCTGGACTCTCTCCAGTAAATCTCTATCTTTTGGGAATTGGGGTGTCCAAAACTGGACACAGGACTCGAGGTGCGGTTGCCCCAATGCAGAGTAGAGGGGGAGGAGAACCTCCCTTGACCGGCTGGCCACACTTCTAATGCATCCACGATGCCATTGGCCTTCTTGGTCAATGCAAGTGCACATTGTTGGCTCACTGATATCCTCCTGTCCACCAGGACCCCAGGTCTCTTTCTCCAGAGCTGCTCTCTAGTACATCAGCTCCCAGCCTGTACTGATCCATGGGGTTGTTCTTCCCCAGATGCAGCACCTTACACTTGCTCTTGTTCAATTTCATTACATTTCTTCCTGCCCAGCTCTCCAGCCTGTCCAGGTCACACTAGATGGCAGCAGTGCCTGCTGCTGTGTCAGCCACTCCTCCCACTTTGGTCTCAGCAGCAAACTTGCTGAGGGTGCACTCTATCCCTTCATCCAGGTCATTGATGAATATATTGAATAATATTGGACCCAGCACTGACCCTTGGGGCATGCCACTAGTCAAAAGCCTCCAGCTAAACTCTGCTCCGTGCTCCATTGACCACAGCTTTCTGAGCTCTGTTCTTTAGCCAGTTCCCAATCCACCTCGCTGCACCATGACTCAATCCGCACTTCTTAAGCTTGGATGTGAGGATCCCATGGGAGACAGTATCAAAAGCCTTGCTGAAGTCAAGGA
>JAABPQ010020847.1:0-14351 GCA_033439865.1 Alcedo quadribrachys
ATGGAGACTCCACAACCCCCCTGGGCAGCCTGTTCCAGAGCTCTGGCACCCTCACTGAGAAAAAGTTCTTCCTTGTGATAATACATCTCACATGCTTTACAAGGGTTTAGTGATAGGACAAGAGGTAATAGTTTCAAACTAGAAGAGGGTAGATTCAGATTAGAAATTAGGAAGAAGTTGTCTGTGAGGCTGGTGAGACACTGGATGGCACAGGGAAGCTGTGGATGCTTCACCACTGGGTATGTTCAAGACCAGCTTGGATGGAGCTTTGAGCAACCTGGTTTAGTGAGAGGTGTCCCTGCCCATGGCAGGGGTTTGGAACTAGATAACCTTTAATGTCCCTTCCAATCTAAACCTTCCCATGATTCTATGATTCTATAATGTCTCACCCTGATAAGAAAAAAAAAAGAAAAAAAAATTGCTTCAGATCAGTTCATTGATGACCTATCCAGGACTGCTTGCTGAGCATGGAAAATTGGAGAATCGGCAGGACATCTCTGGTGAGAAGTGATTTTGACTAGTGCAAGCAATTCCAATACTTCTCAGAAGCTATCACATCTAACCTTTTATAGATATTCAGAACACAGACAGAAGTTAATGGCAACATTTTCGTGGCCTTAGGCAGAAAGCAAGCTTTCTCTGAAAACACTGCTCTGCATCTTTAAATATCTCAGTTATCTCAGCAAGAGACTTCTGCAAGCTGAACTACAATTGAAACTGTGGCTGCAGGTAGGCTGGAGGAGAAGTGGAAGAAGTGACATATCCTCTCTAGAACAGCAGTTCCAGCAAGAGTGTGGGAAGTCTGCTTCAGGCTATGTGAGTTATTCTGGTTACTCAGACTAAAAGCCTGCTGGCTTTTTTGAGCTCTTGGATGTGGCACTGGGATGAGACCCCAGGGTCTCAGACCCCTTGCCAGAGAGGAAGCAGCTTGTTTGACAGGGCTAACATGGTGATGGGGATGTGTGCATGAAAGCCAAGGATTATGCTGTGCACTGAAGCAAAAGGAGAGAGCTCAGCATCTGACCCTCTGAAGAGACTCATATGCAGTTATGGATGGGATGAATGCCAGGACTGCACAACAAAAACTCTGAGCATACATTTAGATACATGGAAAGAATAGGGTTTTCCATGGCTTCATAGACAAATCTCAAGGCCTGCTTTGGTTGGACTGGTGGCAAGCTCTGGTCTAGGTATTTGGCACTGGTAGTTCTCAGTTCAAAGTTTCTCAGTTTATTAGTTTCTTGCAAGGCTCACAAAGAAAATTGTTACCAGTAGCAATTACTTACAACCACCATTAGTTATTTTCTCCCCATTCCTTCAATATGTGCTTCTGTGGTAAAGGTGAAGTATTTGACAGTCTAGATTCCCATTGTGTTGATTGATAACTGAAGTTTTGTAAGTCAGTCTCAAGTGTAAAATTTTTGGCACGTCTGACTTTTAAATGCAAACTTTCCTCAAACAAGCATCTTGGGAGGAAATTACAAATCCTCTTTTCCCAAAAAGCCTGAAGACAGACAAACTACTGCTATCTTCCATGAAATGTCATCAAACTAAGTGTATTTATTACACATTTCATATTCAGCATAACAATTTTAGCATGATGCTGTATTGTAGGAGAGTGGCGATGTCTTCGATTGCTTGGAAACACACTGTTCTTTGGTGAGAAGGAAGAAATGTACACCCTGTGTAAAAATCAAAAACAATTTGCATTTACCAGAAAATGGCTGTCTTATGCCCTCTGGCAAGAATTTTCTGATCTAGCTGAAGTCTGACCAGCCTTTAACATTAACCACTTAGACAAGATACTGAAGTACGGCCACGGGTAGCCATAGTAAATTTAAAATCTGAAATCACATCCTCAAACAGAGAATTCCTGTGATCAGACAGTTGTGATAGGTCTATAAACTCAAACATTTATCCCACCCAGATTGTACTGGTATGTTCAGCCATTGATTCATCCATTAGCTCGTAAATCCTGTCAGCAGTGTGGGAGCAGCAATAGCACAGCAGATGAGTTGCAGCAGAAGACATCTTTTATCTGCGCTCACAAGCTGATCATCCCGGCTGTTAGGTACAGTTTGTTTACTTCATGAATTCCCCCTTGTGCTTCCCCTCTTCACCCTCATCTGTGCTGAGCAAAATAAGTATATAAATGAAAAGGAACTCAGGTTGACAGACCACTGGTTCACTGCCAAAGGAAGATTAGTTCCTAGACATGTAGAACAAGGAGACTACATTTTCTGTCATAGCTGCGCTCAATGAGAAGAGATTATTTACAAGGTCCAGGGTTTAAGTGTGGCAGATGGGTGCAGACTAGCAGTTCCCACAAACAAAGATGCTGTTTCAAAGAAAAGGTGTGTTCAGCTTCTGGAAAAGAAATTTACCTCTCAGCAGGGACTGGCAACTCTAATCTTATTTACATTTCTCACAGCAGCGGCACGCATCTCTCATCCCTAACTCCCTCTGCCAGCTGAAGCTGTGCTATACAGATAGCTAGTAAATAATGTAGGTTTGTGCAGCTTGTCGTGAGGCCTTTTCCTTTTCTCTGTGCTGCAAACTCCTTTTCAGAAGCAACAGTTAAACTGTCAGCAGAGCAGGATTACAAATCTGATACTCTGCACACTTTTGGACAGTTACAGCTTTCAGGCTTTTTCCATGAATAGACACCAATCATTTCAGTGCCGTGCTGGTGCTTTGTTGGGTTAGTCATTTTTCAGATGGGGATCAGAGAAACAAGCAAAGGAAGGTGAAAACAGATATCATTTAGTAGATTCCTATAATGTACAACAAAAGCTAAGGCTGTAAACCAAGTGCATTTTACTTCTAGGCTTTGAATTAAATTGTTCTTCAACTCTATTTAATGAACTTTGCATTGTCAAAGCAAAATTCCAGAACATACACACTTACTGTAAATATTTAAAATGCTGCTCAGAGAAAAGGCAGAAGAGGCATATTAGCAGACATAGCTTTGTGTCTCATTATGACTTCTATACATAATGAAAATGTTAAAAGCAATACGGTTGCTTTTAAAATAATAATAGCATTTAGAGTATAATGATGCACCCTTGAAAATGATGTTGTTTTATACAAGTTCATACTAATGTTTGTTTTAATAAAACAGAAACCTGTATTTTTACAAATTCTCAGTAATCTGCTTAGAGGGCTGGAAAAAGTTGCCTTTATAATAAGTTGTTCATTTTAATGTCAGCATTATTCTTCATTCCTCTTTTTGTATATATAGCTTTATTAATCAAAATATTTGATTGTTAGGTGGAGCTGATCAAATGACCCAGCTCAGAAACCATGACTCTTGATCACACCTGCAGTCAGTGCCTCTGAGCAGCTCCCCCTGCTCGAGAGAGCTGGGCTCACAGGCTTGCAGGCACTAATAAGGTGGTGAATCTGAAGCACTGTGATAAGGGACGAGTGCTGAGGTTTTGAAGAGCCTTATGGCTCCCTTATACCTGTTCACAACTGCTCCTGGGGAAGGGAGCTGGAGCATTGCCACACAGTAGAAAATGACTAACCCTATAGGTAAAAGGCTGAAACTGGTGGGTTTTCAGACATTTCAGGGCAACACTGCTCCTGGCCACCAGCCTGACACACTGGACAAATTGGCCTGATCCTGTCCCATTAATCTGCCTCTTGCCAGTGCAGAGCTTTGAAGTAGGAACAAAAAATGTCACACGACTCATGATAAAAACTGCAACTCTGTCAACAAAATGCCTGCTTTTAATTTTGATTAACAGCACAAAAAATGGTTTAGTAAGATTCTAGCACAAAGGTGGAGCTTTGGCTTGTGCTAGTAGGGTAATACAGTTGCTCTTAACCCTAGCTAAAAAGGCTACAGAAGTGGGGACAAGGAAGAGGAACATATTTTAAAAAATTAAAAATAACAAAAAAAAAAACCAACAAACCAAAAATAAGAACCCTGAAAGCCTTGAAGTCAGAGATTATGAGAATTTACATGGCTTTTCCACCCATCATAAAGCAATCAGAACCATCACCACAGCTATCTTACCTCCTGAATAGTTTAGCAGACAAACGAAAGGGCAGAAATGCCATATCATCATCCAATAGAATAATATATGTTGTGCTGATTTTACTGAACTAGAAAGTGTGTATTCTTTTTTTTTTTTTAAAGTATTGTCTAAGTATTTTGTTAAGTATTTCTACAAATAGTGAATGACATTTGTACTCAGCTTTCATCTGAGCAACTCCTACTAAGTAACACTGTCATTATGCCTAGGCCATGATGTGAGCACATCCTTAGTCATTCAGTGAAGCTACAAACCACACCACACAGTCAAAAACAGAAAATCAACACCTTTCTACTTAATTTGGTTTTGTAATTTGTGGGAGTCATTCTAACCACCAACATTCCCCCAGCAGCTGCAGAAAAAATTAATGAATTTTCAAATAACGAGCGCTCTTAGAAAGTACTTCAGTCGTTGAGAAGCTCAACCCTTATCTGTATTAAAGATACAATATTAAAAGGTAAGGATATAATGATTTAATAAAAAAAAATCATTATATCCTTACATTTTCACATGATGAACTTCTTAGTGATAATAAATAAGTGCTGAGATTAATGAAACTGCTACAGCATGCAGGACTTTTCACAGGTGCACAGCTGGGGAGGGTAAAGGAAATCTTTGAGCAAAGGAAATACTGGCTGTCAACACAGAGCAGAAGTGTGAGACAAGTCAGTGAATACCAAATAGCACAACCATAGTCTGTTCTCTTTGTTTTGTTGTTTTGGTTTGTTTTGTTTTTTTTCTTACCACATTCTCATTTGTCAGTCACTTCATGATCCTCTGATTGACAGGAGAAGTCAATCTCTGTACTATTCTACTGAATTGTTTTATTATGGAGAATTATTTAATAATGGTGTCTTTACCTATCTCTGGTTTAGGTGATCTCAGTGAGAAGTTAGCAAGACTCAATGGAACTTGAAGAAAACACATAGGTAAGCTCAAAGGGAGAATGAACAAATGATACAAATGCTCTTTTAAGGAATGTGGATGTATTAATAGCTCACTTCTAAACACAAAACTGAGGCATGAGCATGATGTCAGGATTAATGGATGTGTACAATGTTTCAAGAGAGTGTGGGTGCCAGAAACAAGACTGTATTTTGATTATCTAGAATAGAAAGCAAAATTAGAAAATGTAAGATGAAGAATGGTATTCTAAAATCTGTTCTCTTTTGACTGATTAAAACAGTAAAAGAAAAAATCTACATATTATTAAGCTGCATTATATTTATATGACACGTTTGAGGAATGAATAAAGAATTTTGCTGTTAAGTCCTTGATTTCATTTTCATTACAAGCTTATGTTTGCCAACATTTCAGCACTGACTTGGGGTCTCTGTGGCAGCTACTTTTCTTCTGAGGGTTGTCTCTGATCTTTTTCCTTTCCATTACCATTTGTCACCTGGTAGATGAAACTCTTGATTTCTGAGCTTAATAGGTTCAACACCAAATAGCCTGCTGGTCAAAGTGGACTGAACTCTGACAGGCTGAAGAGCAACATTATATTAGCTAAAGAGTGATGGTTGGTTTGTTTTTCTCTAACCCAAAGGTAATCATTATAAATCTAAATGCAGATATTTCTGACCTGAAAGAACAGTAACACTAGTTAATGGGGAATTTTTTTGCCTGAGTTTTTTGGGTTTTTTTTCCAGACTACTGATCAAAACTTGTCTTCTATGTCTAACACATTTCCATCTTGGTTGGAGATTACAAGTACAGTAACTCAATGCTTATATTACTGTAACTTAAAAAGTACATGGTCTACACTTTCAAATATAGAAAGGACATTAGTTCTGCCATATATATGCTAAATATTCTAGTTTCATATCTCCTATCATCTACAGTTTCTCTGCTCTATTCTACACTCCCTCTGTTGAACCACCATGCTGGTAGCAGGGTTAAGTGAGTTCTTTTGACATAATGGGTTTGTTTTCTTTGTAGTTTGCTGTCAGGAGAAATAAAACACAGAAAGAAAATCTAGGTTCTAGAATGACTTTGGTAGAACTGTCTTGTGGTTACTAGTATGGATTTGTTTGTGTTTCTGTCAAGAATCTGTGGAAATAATAGTGAAAATGAGAAATTAGCTAATATATCATTACTCCATGAAGGGCCTTCATTCATCTCCTCTGAGATTCATTCCTTATTCCTTGTGATCCTGCTGGGCAGTGTATTTCCATTTGCAGCTGTCCAAGAAGCACAGGCTGCAAAACAATTGCACAGCTAGCAATGACATCATTTTAGATGAAAACAACCACTCAATCTTACCTATTAATTTAATCAGACATTTCAGTCCTCTTCTGATGCTTTCAAAGTTTTAACTGGAAAAAAATTGAAATGGTAAACAGAAAACAACAGGTTTAGTCACTGCATTTTTTTTTAAGTCAAATAATACAAGGTTAAATTAAAAAGACTTCAGCAGAAAAAATATATGCTTAGTAGAAAAATATGGGAAATTTTGCTGTCACCAAGTCTCCTGGCTGCATATCTACTGTGTGCCTGTGTACACATTTCCTAAAAATGACATTATTTCTTTGTGGCCTTGAAATTTTTCACCCAAGCAGCAAAACACTTGGGAAACTCCAGCTAATAGAGAATGCAACTGCACATCTCCTTAGTAGCACTGATTCCAGGAGCACATTAAGCTCGTCCTTTGCTCTTTGCAATTGCTTCCAATAGAATATCAAATCAAATTCAAGGTCTTGCCACTTATATGCAGTGCTTAGATACCCAAGGCTATATCCAGACTGGTGAGCACAAAGTGTGTGAGAGCTTCCATGTCCTGATAAGATCCTGCCCCCACACAAGGTTAAGATTATGTGATCAGACAGCATAAGTTGTAGGGAGATTAAAAGATTCTAGGAAATAAAAAAGAGCTTTGTAAACTTGCCATCTGAAAAATTAAATGTATAAAGCAATTTAACCTTTTATGCTGAATGCCCCAAGCAAGAAGACATGTCCATCAGCAGTTATTTAATTTTAAGGGTATTTGTACATATGAACAGGTTTTGTGCTTCATTGCACCATCAAATATTGAGCAAGAACTTCTCTTCATGCATTTTCTCATTTTCTTTCGTCTGAATAGTTTCTCTCTTGTTTTGTCCAGTGCTGCAGGCTCCAATACAGACTAAGTTCTGTCCTGAATCTGAACATGAAAAAACCCACCCAAATTCTCTACACCATGTAAACTGCCATAAGTTCTCTTTTATCTTTCCGTAGGACCTTAAATTGGTCAAAAAAAAACCCTTTGAGAGCAGCTGCACAGAGCATTCACCTTTCTCTGGGGAAATGCAGTTCCTATTCAGTGTGGCTGCTTAAACCATTAGGGAATGCAGTGGAATCAAAGTCAGTGTGTCCTTCTCTAGGGTTTACTCCTGTCTTTAGAGCTGGCTGATTTGGGAACTCCTTAATTAAATTCTGAGTGCTCATACTCAGACCAATACTTGGCTTGCAGAATACTCTTCAACCAAACATACAGGAGGGGCACTATTGCAGAGAAAGAAGGTAGGCAAGAGCATGTTTGGTGCCAGTTGCCTCTAGCAACAGCATTTAGTGATAATACTGAAGTGCATAAAAGCTAGAAGTAAGCTAATGCAGAATTAACATAACTTTTGACATCAGTAAAAATAATCAAAAACCTGCAAAATCTGTAGTGTTTCACTCTCACCTGTTTCCTTATGAATACAAATGCAAGGAGGGTGTTTGTGATTATATAATATTCATTATCAACAGCTTTCAAAGTGATATTTACAGCCCTCTGAATTTTTAAATCTTTACTTGCATTAATATGAAAAATGCATTTTGCCCTTTTTGCAGACACCACTGTTTTCAAAAAAGAAGTTCCAATTTTCAGTTCCTATTAAAACCAGTCTCTTGTTTTTGCTAAGTCTGAAATCACTATAGTCAGGTAAAGCATCTGATGTTTAAACACAAGGGTCAAAAGTTAAACAGGAGAAGTCAAATATTAAAATATCAGTTCTCAGATTACTATGTGTCCTTTTTAATGGAAAGATATCTTTTAACATTAATTCAGTTCTAAATTCTATTTTTAGACAAGAATATAGAAAACAGCACTGAGGGCAAAAATGCTGGTGGTAGCAAGCAATTGCTTCCCCTAACAATTTAGTGACTGAAAAACATTTCCTAGGTAGCTATTGCATAATTAGATTGAATAGCAAAAATAGGCATCTATTTTAATGCAGAAGCCACAAGGGAATGGATGATTTTATACAGTAAAGATTTGGTTATTATCTTGTCTTTGCTAGATTTTTATTTTGACATATTTTAACAAGCACTATAACCTAGAGGGTTTTCTATTAAGATACAGTTTTATCAAAAATATTAAGTAAGCACTCCAGAAAATAGGACTGAAACTCTTGGGTTTTGTCATGGAATTAAAATGTTCACAACAGCTTTTGAGAACAATGTATTAACAAAAAACAAAAAAAAAAGTACTCTCTAAGAATGTAAGCTGTTAAACTGTTAAAAGTATTTTTATAGTTATGTAAAAAGTATTTTATTGTTATGTAAACTGTTAAAAGTATTTTCATTAATGCAATATTTTGATAAATAGTTATGTTTAAAAGTATGATAATTCTAAAATTCCATGGAAGGTGAACAACATTTTTGTGAAAATGTATGTTAAGTACAGATGTGTCATCTAAATAAAAAAACAGAATCATCTTCAGAAATATTAACTACCTGCATCAAAAAGGAAAAAAACCTGCCTACATGCCCAGTTAATCCTTGAATTATGATCTATGGGCTCTTTGTTTGTAAAATACATGAAATTATAATGGCAGCATCAGAAAATACCAGTGCTGAATGTATCAGTGTTTCTACATAATAGACACAAGGCAGATGTTGGATTGACCTCTGCACAATTAAACCTTTTTTGATGGTTTGTTTGTTCTTCTCTGCTTATTTGAAATGGCCATGAGGGAGAAAAATGTCAATGGTGCATCTTTAAACTTGAGGAAAAGAGCTACCCACACATCTCCTTGGGAGAATGCCAGACCCAATCTGAAACAACACCATGGCAACATTGGCTTAGAGCGTGTCTCAGACGTCTGTAAATAGCAAAGATAAAATAAAAGAATTGGAGAAAAATGGTGTCACAGCATTGTATTCCAAGTGTTATTCTAGCACTTGCTGTTTGAGTCAGGATTCAGGAAGATAATATGGGAGATGATGCTATTTTATGGATTTCCTTCTCAAACTGGAATCACTGATGGGTGGATAAACAGTGTCTCTGAAGGGGGAGAGAAGAGGAAGAAAAAAAAAGAGGAAAAAAAATATCTCAAAATGTCTACTAAGGAGAAAACAACTCATACTGCCAAAGCACTGATGCTCAGTGGAACTTCAGATATTACTGGTAAGAAAACAATGTCAGAGAATAACAGGCAGGCCAGGGGAAGGAATAAAGCATGTCAAGAAAACAATCAGTAGACTACAGAGCAACAGAGAGTATTATAAAGGGCAATGGAAGGCAAAAGTGGATCAGATTGCCCTTTTGAGTTTGATGTAGCTTTTATTAAATAGCAGTGTGTGTGATTGGAGTGGTGTACACAGGAGGCTTTGGGGTATTTCTAGGCTATCTGTAGTTTGCCACAGCAATTTAATGTGGCATTCAAGAATATTCTTTGAGGCAAAAGTATCACTCTATGTCAGTTAAATTATTACAGGTCAGTAAGCAACAAACAACTGACTGCCAGTTTTCTATTCTTAACATAAGGAAAACATTTAATTCCCTGCCTACTTCTCTAGTATTTGCCTTAGGTATAAGAAACATACCTTGCAATTGTCATTTGTTAAATTTTACCTCTGTAAGTATATACAATATCATCAAGGTTAATAAATATAGGCAGTATGCCATATACTTCTACTTTACTTGAAAAAAGACTTTTCTCCAGAAGAGAGGAAAAACATGCATCCAAAAAAATTCAACTATACCCTGTCTAATGCTCTGATGATTTATAAGTCCATAAAAAAACCCAAACAAAACCAAACAAGAAAAGCAGATTATTTATTTATTTGATAAGTAAGAGATAGTTTGTTTTCCAAATATAGTTTTATTTCCCTGCTCTATTTAGGTTCTTCACAGATGGTGTTTACTTCACAAAGTTCCAGAAAGTCCAAGTTAAAAATACAGGAGTAGTGCTTCAAGTGAATTTATAGCAGGTCAGTTTTTCCTTCACCTTTAACTTTCTTCATTTGTCTGAACACTCAGTGAGCTTTCAGTTGTTACCAGTATATTCCCATAATCACCTTGTTGCTGATATGGAATTAGTTTTAGGAAAACAGACCTAGAAAGTGTTAAGCCAATTCTGACAAGCACTGGTAGACCTAGAGAGGGTTTACAGGAATTTCAGAAGAAATCTGACTTGAAACCTCAGAGAGTAATTTCTGCTGCCTTTTGCTTACCTGCCCACTGTCTTACTGCAAAATAGCCATTCCATTCCCATTCTTCTTTCTAATTTTGATGAAAAAAGTGTTTGAAACATTGTTCTGTTGCTTATATTTCTTGCAAATAGAGGATGAGTGTGGATTATACTGAATATGAGTATGGTTGATTTGTGGTAGCTGAAACAAATAAACCAAAAAAGGCAGAGGAACTAAACCAAACCACACAGAATCACACACAATGTTGGAAGGGACCTTGAAAGACCATCTAGTCCATCCTCCCTGTCCAAACCCCTCCCAGCCCATCAGTGATCATCAGGTCACTTAGTCCTTATTATTTGCAATTGTAGATTGCACAATTATAAATATGGTACAAATATGGTTTTGTTACACATCTTTTATATATATTTATTTCTTTATTTTCAACAGAAGAACCTATGTCTTCTCCCACTCCTTTTAGCATTGTTTGTGTTAACATACTGCTTGCACTATGAATTAATATACAATGCAATCATTATTCATTAAATATTCTTTTTAAAAAATTCCATTGAGTTTTGTTTGTATTACTGTACCAGAATAACAACTTAGAAAATTTGTAAAATGATAGAAAAAGACTAGTCAGTGGATGTTAGAGGAATGGCTCACAGATCAGAAACATAGGAGTTTACTGAAGACAATATTCTCAGCCAGAAGCATCCAAATAGCTGTCAGTCTCATGTTTCTGCATGTCTTTCTTCACTGTGTTACTGAGCTAGCACTCAAGAATATAGTAGCATAAGAAAGAGCTTTTTTACAGCCACAGAAATGGGATCCTTGATTGATCACAGCACTCTGTCCAATGAAGAACTGGGAAAAAAACATTTTTTTCACAGCTTGTCTCATTTCCCACTGTTTCTTTTTCAAGAGAAGTACAGTTATCTTAATGACAATATAGGATGCAAGAGACACAGCTATAAGGAGAAAAGGAGAAAAGCTATTCAAAGTGAGGTTTTGTTAAGCCTCCAAAATATTTGCTTTAAACAAAATGAGCCCCTTCCCTCGTGGTATTGCATGTAAAATAGGAGAGCATACATGTCTTCTCTCTGGTGCAGTAGCTCTGGAGGCCTCTGAAGTCTTTATGTGCTTGGGTCTGCTTTTCAACAGATAAGTTTATAAAAAGATGTGATCATTGCTTCAGTATAAGGGACTGTTACTGCTATGAATCCTAATGAGTTGGCAGGTTTCTTCATTACATTTTTGTCAAGATAGTAATCTGCATCACTTCAAGTCTGAGACAATTTGGAGCTAGAGGGAGGGATCAGAAAAGCCCTTCATAGCCAGAGCCCTTTTCTACCCCTTCTTTTCTTATGAAAAATCAAGTCATATTTTTCACCTCAGTAAGGTTCAGAACTTGGTTTTGTGGGGTGAGGAAAGAAACAGTTGCTCTCGTGAACTTCCAAGCTTCAACCACTTGGTGTTTAACAGGACACCAAGCATTATCTAGTACTATTTCCAAAGTGAAATCTTCAGGAATCAAGTTTCAAACAGGACAAGCCCTTGGGGAGACAAGAAACCATACAAGTTTCTGTTAATGAGGGAAGGTTCATTCTCTCTTCTTCATACATAAATAGAGATATGTGTGGTTTTGTTAAAGAAAAACAACACCTAGATTTGGGGAAAATACACAGGTGGTATTCGTTATAAAATTAATTATTGGACATGGGCTAAATTCTGTATTTATTTGCTATGCTTTGAGAGATCAGTGTAGCTAATGAGAGTATTGGTCTCTGGGCATACTCCCAGGAGGTGTCAGGGGAGATGGAGGCTTCTCTGACTTGTATCTACAATGGAGTGTTTATTCCTTCACAATAAGTGAGTTTATCAGAGCACAGCTTATCTTTCTAATGTCAAGGAGCAAGAATTATCTGAAGGTTATTATGCTATAAAAAATTTTGACTTTCACACTGAATCTGCTGTTTTCATATCCGATAGAAAGGGGTTCTTTTTGCATCATTCTGCATTTGATTGTGTCATCATAGAATTGATGTAGTAGTATTACAACCAGCAGAAACAAGATACAGCAAAAAAAATCTAACTCATGAACTAATAAACATCCTAACTCACTAAAACTTAAGGCATAATAATGACTTCAAAAATGATGAACAATTAAATCACTTGGTTTTTTAAAGGATACTGGGTATTATTATCATTTTCCTACCTTTCCACCTGCCTGATACTCTCCTTGAACAGTTAAGTCTTTGGGCCTGTGGCAGCTCAGGGTCCAAGCAAAGAGATAAAAAACCTCACATATAATAATTCCAACCTTTTAAGTTTTACTCTCTGCTAAGGTCTTAAGAAGACATGTAAAGCCTACAAGTTGCTCCCAGTTCAGGTCCTTGGCAGCACACTTTTTTTTTACTTTTTTTTTTAAATTAGCTTGACTGTAATAATAGTGAGTTACTGTTCAAACTCCTGCTTCTGTCCTGCTTGGTCAGAATTATACCCAGCTCTGCAGCCTTCTTGAGAGTCATCTGCTTAATTTCTTGACAAATCTTAGCCTTGCATTCTCTCTGGCAGATCCCCTGTCTTTCTTCTTTTACATATTGCTAATGCTCTTAAGAGCTCTCCTCAGCCTCACAAAACTTGCTAAGAGAAAAAGCAGCCCATAATCAGGACCTTGTTTTCATATTCACCCTTATCAACAAGGGTGACAAACTTTGAGCTGGCACTGGACTGACAGCTATTAAGTCTTTGAGTGGAATTTTCACTAGCTAAAAATTGTTTTATTTTCACAAATATTTTAATAAGAATGAGACTGAGAACATATCAAAAAAATAATCTTGGTGAAACAGTTGCAAAAGGGTAATGTTCTGAGCCTCTTCTTTTCACTTTTCAGTGTCTCCAACATACGAGTAGTTCATTCTGGAATTATTGTGGTTTTCAGTAAAATTTTCAGCTGGGTTTTGAGTTACGTTGTGTTTGTTTTATCTGGAGATTTTTAGCGTAGTTCCATTCTTTCACTTTTCCATCTTCTTTTTTGACCTTCTCCATTTACAAAGTGCTAGCACATCAAACATCCAACTGGATGTCATATGCATGTAATGGAAGTCTTAAGATGACCTCACACAGAAATATTTGCTGCCATATAAGTCTTACTGTTGGTACTATACAATATTCTAGTTTCTGGACATTAACACCATGCTCAGAATAGTGCAAGAGACTCTCTCATGAATAAAAAAGTACTTAACAGATTGATATTAAAGGAGTTAAAGAAGAGTGCTTTTCCCTTAGTTACTATCAGGTATAACATTTTATATCTTTTGGCATAAAAATTTCCATGTTGTCACTGTTTCTCTGCTGGACTTTCATGAGAAACACCATTTCAAAAATCATGACCTGTTTTTTGATTATTGCTATTGTAAACCTGGACCTTTTCTCTGACTAATTTTCCAGTATGGCCCAAGAAAGAGTGGCCTCAGGCAGGGCCATATTGACTTGGCTAACTACTTCTATAGATTAGCCTATCATACCAGAAGCCAATGTTTTTTTGTTCTACAGGCTAGTTCCTCTGCAGTGTGATGCTGTGCACTTCAGCATTCAGTCTCAGAAGTCAGTAAATGCAGATGCAAAAATAATGCTCTCATTTTTAAGTTAATTATTGCCATAAAAAAAATATTTCAGAAGACTCAAAAATCCTAGCTTTCAGTCAGGACACAAAATACACAATATTCTAGATTATGTTAGGTGTCCTATATGTTTGACGTATTGGTTCAGCATCATGTTTACCTCTTGTATCTCAAAGGAGTTATGTACCAGAAATTTTCCTTTTTACCTCAGTATTTATTATCCCATAGTCAGACTGTTCACTTACAGCCACTTTTTCACACATTAACCTCAGTTTAAGTGCTGTTTTGATTTTTTTTCCTTATAGAGTAT
>JAABPQ010020848.1:0-10269 GCA_033439865.1 Alcedo quadribrachys
GGCAGGGGGGTTGGACTAGATGATCTTCTAGGTCCCTTCCAGCCCCTAATTTCTGTGATTTCTGTGATTTCTGTGACTCAGTTTGGACAAGGGGGGGGTGGGATGTTCAGGCAGTGACACCTGGTGCTGTTTTCCAGACACAACACTTACCTCCAGGAGTGCACGGGGCAGAGGGAACCCACCTACCAGCTCAACGTCCACGACATCAAGCTGCTGTTCCTGCGCTTCGCCATGGAGCAGTCCTTCAGCGTGGACACGGGAGGAGGAGGAAGGGAGAGCAACATCCACCTCATCCCCTACATCATCCACACGGTGCTCTACGTCCTCAACACGTCAGTACCTTTCTCTTGACTGCCTCTGCTCCAGGGCCTAGGCGTGTGGGGCATGAGGGGTGGGAAAGGAGGAGTTTTGGGAGGAACTAAATTGCACGCTTTAAGCAGACTCTTGCAGGTGGGTGTTGTTTGGAGTGGAGGGGAGCTGCCCCAACATGCAGGGTAACAGGGAAACTATTGAGAAAAAGCAATTGGGAATTAGCTTCTCTTTCCAATCTAGATGTAATTATTACCTCTGGGGCGAGCAACGGGGTTATTAGCTGAAAGGAACACTGCCAGCTTAATTTTCCCTGGAACAGACAAAAGAGAATGAATGATGAAGAACTTCATAGATGAAGAACTATGATGAAGTAATTGATGTTAGTTGAAAACTTAACCCTGATACCATTTTATGCAATATTGAAGTAACACAATCAGTTTCTTTCCAGTTTTCACCTACTGGAATTCTGTAGTGTTCAAGTCCATCAGATTTTCCTGACATTTTAAATATATTTTTATTTATTTCCCTTTTTTTACCAATAAACAGCAGCATGGGAGCACCTCTGCTGAAACATTTCAGTCAGATCTTATTTATGCAAAGCATAGTAAGGGCAGGTGGTGCTTTGGCTTGGCACTAAGTCCAGGTGTACAAATCTATAGGCACCTAAATGCATAAGCTGGTTCTGAGTATATAGAGTGCCCCATGGGACAGTGTAATGCCTTTTATTTCTAGAGTTAGGTACTAGAAAATAATACTAATGAAATGAGGGTGTCTGTTAAAATACACACCTCTTCAACCCAGGTCACTCCAAACACAGAGCAGGGAAATTTCTCTCACTTTCTTATCTGGAACTAATCAACATTTTGGCTCTAATACAATTTGTCTATTGTTTTTAATATCTATCTCCAGATCCCTGGGCTGTTGTTTTCTGAGTCCCTTGGGAGACAAATAAATGAACTGTTCTTTTCATCTCGTTAGTCTACTTACTGGCAGAGAAAGCCCTGAACCCTCTGTGCAGCTCTTGTATAAAAATGCATTATGCAGTTTCCAGACATTAGTTTGGTTTGTTTTTTTCTAAAGCCATGTCAATATTAAGGGAAGGAAAAGAAAAGCTACTAGTTGGCAACCAGCTGCATCATGTAGCAAGTGGAAAGGTCACACAACACTGGCACCAGGCACAGCTTTATCTGTTTGGAGGCTGCTTTATCTTCCTGCTGGGGACAGGGTGGCCAAGTTAAAAATATTAAAGTTTAAAAAAATATTTATGAGCTTATGGTAAATAAGATTGGAGATTAAACAAAAAATCCTTATCATTTTGGTTTTGACACTGGTCTGTATCCCCCTCAGTGGTGCTGCTGTTGTAGATGAATATCAACTGGTTCTGGCTGTAGCAGCTGCACTCACACGTTTACTGTTTGATGGGAGATGGTGCAACCTGAACACGTGGACTCACTGGCCTGACTCTACTTTTTTTCTCTTAAAAAGCAGGAAAAATAGCTCTCCAGTAGTATTGCCCTCTGTTGGGGCAGTGCCACCTGCCTTGCAGACCTCTCTGGTACCATGCCCAGCTCCAAGGAGAGGTGGCTTTGCCAGGCTTGTTTGCTTCACTGACCCTCAACCAGGGGTGGGATTTGGGAGAAACCCACCAGGCTGAGAAGCAGCAAATTCCCATGGAAGAGCCAGAGCAGCTGCTGAAGCTTTTTCTTGTGTTTCAGAACACGGGCAACTTCGAGGGAGGAGAAAAACCTCCAGAGCTTCATGGAGCACCCCAAAGAGAAGTGGGTGGAGAGTGCCTACGAGGTGGACGGGCCCCACTACTACACCGTGTTGGCTCTGCACATCTCACCCCCTGAGAAGTGGAAAGCCATGAGAGTGGAGATCCTCAAGAGGCTCCTGGTCACCTCCCACGCGAGAGTTGTGGCACCAGGGGGAGCCAGCAGGTCAGTCACCACCCCCCTGCCACCTTACTGCTGCTCACAGTCACCACAGGAGACCAGCAGACAGTAACCCTTGCAGGGCTGTGAGCAGGAGCACTCCATTCTGGGTGGATTTTGACATGGATCAATCCGTTGATCTGTGGAAAAGCTGCTTTTCCTCAGGGTAGAGCTAAAGAAGGAAAACAGTAAGATACTATTTCCCCTCCCACCTCCAAGTGGAATGCTGCAGTGCCTTCTGTGGTGTGCTGTTACAGAGCTGCCAGGGTGCTCTCTGCTCTTTCAGTGCTCTTTTGATCCAGTGCACCAGCTTCCTTAAATAGAAAATTAGAAATAGAAATCAAATGCCATTGCTTTTAAAAAAGAAGGGAAAAAAAAATATATCAATAGCAGCTGTCAAGCACTTGAGGTACCAGAATAAGTGGCTGTGCCTGCCTGACAAAAGCACATCTTCCCAGAGAAGGGAGGGGAGTTCCAGTTTCTGAAAAGATGATTTGAAATAGCTGTCATAATGAGGAATAAATTCATTATTATGGTTCTAAGTCTCCTTAAAGGGCATTATTGCTCTGATGACATGAATTGTGTGTGTGATAAAGTCACTCCATGGCAGCAGCACCCGACAGCACGCAGCGATGCCATTAGAGGCATCAGAAGTGAAGGAGCCCTTAAAGGGGCTCCTCTATTGATTTCTCTGCTGGCTTCTGCTGTTCAAGCTCAGCCTGTTCGTGTCTCTGGTTTCCACCACCCTGCCTGAGTTCTGGGAAGGGGGGTTTGAGCCTTACAGGAGATGCTCTGACACATGGCCCGTGAAGGAGACTGGCAAAGCAAAGCCCCCGGGTGGGTTTGCTCTGGGTGTTTGGTGGCTTTTAAAACCCTCAGTAAATGCTTCTGCTTCTTTGCCAACTCATCTCTAAGTAGGTATGTAATAAAAGCCTTTGGAAATGGGCAGAGCAAAAAAACTTGCAGCTAAACCATCCAATCTCTGGGAATTTCAGGAGAAAATGCTCAGAAATAGTTCTTGGGAATTATGTCAAGGTTTATTCAAGGGCTTCCTTTAATCCCTGCACACTAAGAGAGCACAAAGCCTTCCACTGATAATACTGCTCAGAAATAGAAAGATGGCAATTCTTATTTCCAAGGTCTGCTCTTATTTATTCTCATGGAAAATCAGAAAGAGAGCGAGGGGCAGCAAAAGGCTCTTCGGGGAGGAAGCAGGACTTTGATTTTGCAGGCAAAGGCAGAGAGGAAAGCAGTGTCTGCAGCATCAGAGAGGCCTGTCTGCATGGCAGAGCTCAGAACTGGCAGCCTCTGGTAGCTGCTGTACCAGGGGGTTGTCTGGGGGGCACACGTGGGGTGGGCTGCAGGTCAGGGATACACAAGGATTCTCTGCTGCCTTTCCTTTCCCACTCATGAGATCTCCTCTCAGTCTTCTGAAATGAAATTGCCAGAATGGCTGGGAGTTCTGGGTTTGTTCTTTTTCTAGTAAATACAATTTCCAAATGCCAGAGAGCTGAACTGAGTGGCTGATTCACCTGCTGCTTGTTACTGAACCAAGAATTCTGGCTGGAAAAATCCTGTCATCACCTTTCAGCATCTGGAGCCTGGGAGGATGTTTCCTTTGGATATTTATATTTTTTTTTTCTCTTTTGATCCTGACTGTGACCTTCCTCAAATATTGATGAGAGGAGCCAGGCTGCCCAAGTGTGAATCTCTAACTTTCTGCTGGCAATCCAGGCATGGCTGATGAGCCTGAACCAGCTTAACATTAATGACAACACAGCAGCTATTCTGTGCAGTAGCTGTTCCAGAAGGTAACTACCAGACTTAACCCACAAGGGCCTTTTAGTTTTCAATTAAAGGAGAAGGCTCCAATTAGATCAAAACCATTCACATAAAAAGAAACTCTTGTCTTGCAGTATTTGGGAGGCTAGAATTAGCCTCGCTCTAAGTTGCTCTTCTTCCCGTGGAAATTTAGTCACCTTTACTAATTGGTTTTCCTTTCAGTAATTAAGCCTAGCTGCCCTAGCAGGCTGCCACCTACCAAGCTGCCTCTTTTAAGGGCACACTCACAAATGTCACTTGTAGAATGAGAGCAGCAAAATATGCATTTTCCCCCTTAAAAAAAGCCCCATCTTCATGGCAGTTGGGCCTGCTGTCCTGGTCCTTTTCTCTTGCTGACTTACATCACCCCAGCTACTTTTAGGTGGATGAAAATGGGCTTATTTTTCCCAAAGCTTTTAAGTGGTGAGCAGGAAGCAGCATGTGATGGAGGCAGATGTACCTGAGAAACACAGGCAGGAGAATTCCAAAGCCATGAAGAGTTGCTGGCAGGAGGTTCCACCTTGCCAGGACCTGTTTGTGATTAATCCTGTAAACTTTGGGAGCTTTTCTCCCAGGACAGCTCTGCACCCTTTAGAGTGTTTCTTCAGCTGGGTGCTGGATTTCCCCAAGAAGACCTTGCATGGAGGTAGAACAACCAAGAAAATATACTCAATTGGAAATTCCTCCTGTTTCTTCAAGGACTAGATATGAACTTGAGTCTTTCAGAAATGTTTTAGTGAGTTAAAAGAAAAAAAAAAAGCTATATTCTCTTGTCCTTGATGCTGACTGTGGCTGACTGAGGTTTGCTTCTGTCCCCAGGAGCCTGCCCTGCTCCTGTGGTGCTTCTTCCTGTTGGCTCTTCACTTCCTTCAGCTTTAGGGGTCCACTTCCCTCCCTGCTGCTTTTCTTCCTGTGAAATGAGGTTTTCTTGGCTCACCCAGCCCAGGCTCCCAGCTGTAGGAGTCCTGGGGAAGGAACCACACCGCCCGGGTTCCAGGGGCACGCAGTGAAACTTCACTCCCAGCCCCTCCCCCTGTGTATTATCGAGGGGCTTCTGGGCCCCTCCAGCTTTCCTGCTGTTCATCACCTCAGACAGCAGAGCTTAGCAAAGTGATTAACTCCAAGATTGGTTTCATTCTCTCCCCAGACTGGCAGATAAGGCAGTGAAGGAATATGCCACGTACCGCTCCGGACTGCTCTTCTGGGCCCTCGTGGATCTCATCTACAGCATGTTCAAGGTAAGGAAAGAACAGTGCACTCCATCTCTGTCAGCTTCCTAACCTGAGCAGCTGCAAGCATTTGAGGTAAAAGGCAAAGTTGGAAGCCCCTTTCTCCAAGATCATTGTAAAAACCTCACTTTTTCTTCTCAGAAAGGCAGCAGGAGGCAGCCTGTGCTTATTGTCCCCCTTGAACCCTGAAGGATGGAGAGACTTTCCCTGTGTGCAGCACTTCTCCTGTGCAGCTATTTGCTTATTTTTCCTGTTGGAAGTTTACCTAAAGCAAGGGACAGTCAGAGCTGCACCAGTTGAGTAAGGAAGGAGGTGGGAGCATCCACCAGAAAGAGGGTTAAACCATTAGGGTGAGAAAAAGCCTGTGACTGTTTATGTTACAGGAAGGTCACATAGGGGGTGACCCTCTCCATCTGCCTTGTTTACAAAGAGCTGCAAGTCTAAGAGGGAAGGCATCAGGCTTTGCACTTTTCCTTCTAAACTTTTTTGGGACTGATGTGATCCTGTTTTCCCCCCCTCTGGTAGAAGGTGCCTACCAGTAACACAGAGGGAGGCTGGTCCTACTCTCTTGCTGAATTCATCAGACACAATGACATGCCCATCCACGAGGCTGCAGACAAGGCCCTGAAAACCTTCCAGGAGGAGTTCATGCCTGTGGAAACGTTTTCTGAGTTCCTGGATGTGGCTGGTAAG
Source organism: Alcedo quadribrachys (assembly GCA_033439865.1). Classification (NCBI taxonomy): domain Eukaryota; kingdom Metazoa; phylum Chordata; class Aves; order Coraciiformes; family Alcedinidae; genus Alcedo; species Alcedo quadribrachys. Next base: position 5,990 of record JAABPQ010020848.1, read on the forward strand.
TGTTGCACTTTCACAGGCCCTTGTCATGCTGCCCCTCCCATCCCTGTGCTGCTAACACAGCTCGAGGAGGAGACCCTGGAGCTCCAGCCTTTCAGCTGGGAGACTCACTTTGAGCATCCCCAGACAGGAAAAAAGTCCCTCATCTGATGCTGTGGGGTCCTCCTGCTCTGTGAAAACATGTGAAGTGTGGGTTTGGGCCCCTCTGGTTTGGAGGCTGATAAAGAGCTGTGCCCAGGTAGAGGCAGCAGCAGCTGAGTGCAGCCAGCATCCCTGCCCTAGGGACTTTGTTATCCCCAGGAGATGCTGAATATGAACGTGCAGAGAAGCTGCTCTTAGCTCTGCCACCAGTTATTTGTGCCCCAGGCCAGCCACTCACCAGCCTGATCTGGGTCCCCCAAGCAGCTCTGGGGTGACAGCCCCATGGATTTAACATCCACACCTTGGTCCCTCCTGCACAGCACCCAGCCAGGGGTTTATCTTCCTCTTGCCCATCCTTACAACAAGCTTGCAGCTGTCCTTGTTACTGCAGACCCAGCACAAATCCCTCCCTGTGGGCAGGAGCTGCTCTCTGGCTCTGATTATTCTGTCTCACCTTCTTTTGTTTCAAGGGCTCTTATCAGAAATCAATGATCCTGACAGCTTCCTCAAGGACCTTTTGAACTCCATCCCCTGAGCTGCCAGCACGGAGAAGAGTTGGGCAGAGACTACACTAGCTTGCCTTCCATCCCTTTGTGTTCCTCCTTGTGCAGTCTGTCCCTTCCCTGAGGAGTGCTGCAGGTTTTTGGGGTTGTGGTTTATCCTGTTGTTGTTGGTTTGTTTTTGTTGGTCTTTTTTTTTGTGTGTGGTTTTATTTTTTTTCCTCTTTTGTTGGGTTTGTTTTTATTTTCTACCATTTTTCTTCTTTGGAGTGATTTGGAATTGAGATTTGTTTTATCCTGTATTTCAGTGCTTCTATCTGTAAAGCCTTGTGTATTCCAGCTGGTTGAAAGAACTTGTACAGAGAGGAATCCAAACCAGTAAATCTTAATGCTTTAGTGTGCACCTCTTTGAAGTTAAATAAATGGAACAGATGGGTAAGATGGGTTTGACTAGTACTTTCCCCATGCAGTGGCCTAAATGCCAAGTTCTTCCTCATCTTCTCTTTCAGAGCTCCTTCCCTCAGGGCTCAGAGCTGCTGCTGGCCCATAGTGCAGAGCCAGGAAGCAAAAGGCTGTTGGTGGGCAGGGACTCTGACATCACCCCCTCTACAGCAGAGCAGGTTCCCCTCCCCGTGCAGCACGAGCCAGGGGGACTCATGAACTGCAGGGATTCCTTCTGCCCTGCTCCACCTGGGTGAGGGCAGCTGTCCCAGCTCTCCCAGCTGTGGTTTTCTCCCTGGGTGCTCTGTTACCCCTCTCCAAGGCATGATCCACATCACAGTGTCTTTGCCCCCTCTCCCAGGCATGTTCCACATCACAGTGTCTCTCCTGAGCTGTCCCTCCCCACGGCTGTATTCCAAGCAGGGACACACGTGGGTGCCCCTGGTGGTGTAACAGTGATGTTCCCTCTCAGAGGGGTGCTCCTCACGTCCAAATTCTTGTCTCCCTCTCTGGTAAAACATTTTTTGGTCCAGTTTCAGCCAAATGCAAGGCAAACAGACACTGCTCCCTTCTCAACCCAGAGCCTGGGACCTGCTTCGAGTACAGCCCTTGCCTTTTCTCATCAGCCTTGCCCTTCCCCGTGCTCGTGCATGCTGGTGACTTCCCTCTACCACCACTTCTGCTCTCCTGTAGCCCAGCTGACACCTGGTTGAGCTGGAATCTAATAAAGCTTTCCCTGTCTTCCTTGTCTCTGTCTGAACTTGAATTTCCCCAATCCTGACACAGTCCCACCCCGTAAAGAACAGTCCTCTGGGAGGCTGAATGACCTGGCAGCAGGTTGGATGCCTTTTGTCAGCGTGGAGCTGGCAGCTGGTGGGCAGGGGAAGGTGCAGTGGTTTCCTCCTGACCTCTGTGGGTGCTTCTGTCACTCCTGGCAGGGAGATTTGGTTCTGGGCAGGAGCCTGAGCAGCAAACCACCTCGAGAGGTGTGGGTTCGTGTCTCACCAGGGGCTCAGGGGTGTGTTAGGGGCTGTCCTGTCCCTGGTACGTCTGTCTCACCCCGTGAAGGTGCAGGAGGGGGCTTGGTGTGTGGAGTTGGTTCTTTAGCACAGCAGTGCTGCCCTTCACCTGCCTTTTAACCAAATAAAAGTGTTTATTATTAAAGCACACCTGGATTTAAAAGCCCCACGAAGCCCAAGCTAATAGGCTTCCAAAGAAGCAGCTGTAGCACCCTGTGAGCAGACACACTGTGCTTCCCAGGACCAGGGTGCAGCCTTTGGGTGAAACTAAGACCCCTTTGTGTGCAAACAACCTCTCCAGCCAGTGTTCCTGGCAGCAGCAGTGAGCAGGTACCCAGCAGCATCCTGTGCCCCTGGCTCTCATGCTCCTCACAGAACAGAGAGACCGAAACCCCACCAGCTTTGATGGCCTTGGAGTGAGACTGACCACTTAAAACTCCAGGTAAGAGCTGTCTCTGGGGTTGGGAAAGCTGGGGGGCTGTCCCAGGCAGCCTCTCCACCTGCTTTCTGTCTTCTCACAGCCAAACACACCTTTTCCCCTTCAGCCACAGCACCTCAGCTTTTGCTTCACAGCTCTTGCCTCACTGGCAGCAAGAGGGAGGCTGCAAAGCCCTTGCTCAGTTCCCTTCTCCAGCTTTCCCAGCAAGGGAACTCCAGCCCAGTGCCAGCTTTTGCTGATGCACATCTTGGTAAAACTCCTGTTTATGCTGGCTCAGGTCTTTGGTGAAAACAGTCGCTGGTCTTGCAGGAACAGGTGAAGTTACCAGCAAAATAATTCTCTTTTTATCTGTGCAAGTTGGATCAGCAAATCCTTAAGCTCCCCAGGAGCAAAACCCAAGTGCTGGTTGTTCACTGATGTTACTGCAGCTCCAGAAGTTGGATTTTAAAGGGAGGTCATAAGCTGTGTCCTCACCACTACAAGCACCCTTGGTATAAACTACCCAGAGGGTTTTGCAGAGGCCCCGAGATGTGGGTGGTGAATCAAGTGCTCCCTGCACAGAGGGCTGTGATTTAGGGGGAATTGGGATCTGAAAGGATGTGGAACACAGCAGGATAGTGCTCCCATGGAGCAGAATAGCCTGGGAGGGACTAAGTGCTAACAGTGTCAGCCCCAGAAGGCCTAGAGAGGGACAAGAACAAACAAACCAAAGCATTTAGGCAAGTTTCAGCTGTCAGAGGCCACAGAAGGAGGCTCAGGAGTTCACAGTGCAGCACATGGCCCTGTGCTCCGGGCTGGGGAGGGTGGCAAAGAGTTTTTGGAGAGTGTTTTACTGAAATTACAACTGAGAGAGGAGCAAAACTGGGAGGCAGCCTGGCCTTGGTGATCCTTGCACCACGGCTGTGACGTCCCTGCGATGGCTGCTCCAGCTGGAGGGTCAAATGCTGGTGATTGCTTATTAATTAATCTTGGGAAAGGCACCTCCCAGGGAGAACAAAGTGCCTGGCCCCTGCCCTGGGCACTGGCTTTGGCTCACACTGGCTGCAGGTGGAAAGGTCCCTGGGAGCCTGAACTCCTTTGTCACCCCGGGGCTGCTTCTGCCATCCCACAAACCCCCCCCCACACACACCCCAGCTCCTGAGGCTTGTTCCATAAAAATGGAAAGCCCTTCACCTTTCCCTTGGTGGCTTGTGACAGTTTCCTTCACCCTGCTGCCTCCTCCCTTTGGAATTCCCTTCCTCAAGCCCCTCTGGAAGCTCTGTGGGGTCGGGTGCTCCTTCTAACACCGTCCTGCTGGGGTCCTGCCTGCTCCTGATGCCTCCACCTCGCTCTCCATCCAGGTTTCTCTCCTGTGTTTTCTCTCTTACTGCAGCTGCCTGGGAAGTGTTTTCAACAAGCAGTGGATTATTGCTGCTCAGCATAAACAACCCTGTTAGCTGCAGCATTCCATGCAGTAAAAGATTTCCTTGGACTCTTTCCAAGGTGGAGGAAGCGACGGAGCTCCCTGGACACACATTCCTGGGGCAGGGGCTGTGACATCAGAGCTTCCCAGGCTCCTGTGCAGAACTAGAGCAAGAAACCTCTTCTTGGATCCAAGGACTCTTGTCAGTGGTGCCCAGGGACAGGACAAGGGGCACCAACTGGAACCCAGGAGGTTCCATGTGAGCAGGAGGAGCAAGTTGTTTGGTGTGAGGGTGTCAGAGCCTGTGCCAGGCTGCCCAGAGAGGTTGTGGAGTCTCCTCT